>QNUK01001207.1:73563-96186 GCA_013621035.1 Clarias magur
GAGAGAGAGAGAGAGAGAGAGAGAGAGAGAGGGAGTGTAGTGTATCCTGGTGGTGATCAGATACCAGATAAGGTCAGAGGTCACACTAAACGTTAATTAATAGGTCATGCTCAAAGAGCACATCATCATTTCGCCTTTAATATATATAGATATATTTTTTACTTTGACACACATGTACACACACACACACACACACACACACACACACACACACAGCGTATCAACACGTCAATGATCCAACTTTATCCGTTAGTGTTGTTTGGAGATAATGTGAGATTAAATCAATAGATTCCTCTAACACACAGATCCTCTAATGATAGACCTGCGACTGGACAGCCTGAGGGAGGTTAGCATGATGTGGAGATCAGACAATAAACACACACACACACACAGTATAGTTCAGTTTGTCCCATAGGCTGTATAAGAACTGAACAAACCCTCCATGACGTCAGATGTGGGAGCTCTGGCCCTCGGCATCTTGGCAGGAACCGACTCCGGACTAAACCACAAACCAGTTAGCTTAGACTTACAGTAGCGTAGCTAACGTGGATTTATATTCCATGCCACGCCTCCGTACCCTACACGCAGGTAAACCCCTACATTACTTAAGGTAAGTTACTCTACAGATTCCAGTTAGCTGGTTAGCTAGCGGTTTGCAGCTGTCACTCAAATCAGCCACACCTCTAATTCTGCATAACTTCATGGCTAAATATAATTTAAACTGATGAGTTAAATAAAATTCACCCGTACAGTCGCTATGAAAGTCAATTCTAGCTATGGAGGTGTGTGATGGGGCTCTGTGGGGTCTGCAGGTCCTGCACAGGTTCCTCCATCGCTAGTTGTGCTGGAACTTATCCTCCGTCTCAGCCACGCCCACACTCACACCCTGTATCTGCTTCTGGTCCGAGCGAAGCTGAATCACATCAGATTGTAAGTTCTGACGTCACAGCCTGAGGGTCTCGTACAGAGTGCAGTGTGAGTCACACCATCACGTTCAACTGTTCAACTTATCAAAGTAAAAATCCCGGAACAGTCCAGTGTACATGTTACTGTATGACCTCATTCAGACGAGGAAATGTACGAATCGCTTAATACCACATGGTTTCATTCAGTTTTCTGTAGAGAGGAAGCTCTTGTGTCTTTTTTCACGTTTTTAATTCAGATTGTTCACATCAATTTTCTTTTTAAAATTTTCATTCATTAAAAATAATTTGCTGCAGAATGTAAATGAAAGTCATAGTAATGAGTTCCTCAATGCTTTACATTATTATTGTAGAAAAAATACAAATAAACAAATAAAAACAACCCAAATATTTGTTAAAATCCCAATTTAATTACGATTAATTCACATGAATAATTGATTATTAAAATATTTCCTTTAGCAACAACAAATAATGAAGTTAGAAAAATATGTCATGAAGACATTTATAAATAAATTATTGTTAATTAACTATTAACGATTATTAATTTAATAAATGTCAGTATTTTATAAAACTATTATATTTGTTGTGATTATTATGATGAATTATAATAATAATAATAACAATAATTATATTTTTATTACAAACACATTTACATTTATTTAACTGTATTTTTGTACATATTTTTCTATGTATTATAACAGTGTTATAATAAATTTAAATAATGAAAGTGTTTTTATTCTTTAACATTTTATTATTTATAAGAGAGGAATTATATGATCTCATATTTATTCATATTAATGATTCTCTCTCTCACACACACACACACACACACACACACACACACACACACACACACACACACACACACACACACACACACACACGCACTGCAGCTATGGTACAGTGGAGTGCACACCCTGTAGATGTGTAGATATAATAAAGGTAACGTTATCTATACTGTACATGCAATATATACTCACAAACACACCCACAAACACACACACACACACACACACACACACACACACACACACACACACACACACACACACACACACACACTCTCTCTCACCCTGAGCGTCTCCTCCGGAGGTGAGGACCGCCATGGCCTTCCCCAAACCCATCCTGGAGGGGTCGATGTGTGCTGACTGCATGGTGTGACAGAGTCCTGGGTCTGAAAGAGAAACAACAGACAGGAAGTGGTGGAAGACGAGTGGAAGGTGTCTCGCTCTGTCTCTCTGTCTGTCTGCTGTCTGTGCTCTGGGGGACAGTAATGAATTCAGACATGGGGGGATACTGTATAACATCCCCCCGCCCCTCCTTCTCTAGTTTCACACACACACACACACACACACACACACACACACACACACACACACACACACACACACACACACACACACACACATGCCTCAGAGTGTAAATCGTTTCTTGTCATGAAGTTAAACCTTAGTAAGGTCAAGTGAGTTACAGATTAGGCCCAGTGCTAACATCATGACAAGATACCCACACTGTACCTTTTATAAGACATGAGTGGTATCCAACACTACACTGCTAGCGCCACACCATTCGTAGGATTATACATGTCCTTTTATTACTTTTAAATCCAGCAGTGATATGATATCAGAGATCTACAGATTAAAACACTGTTTCAGTTAGCATTTATGCTCAGGCCTGAGAGAGTTTAGGCAGCTTATACAGTGGAGCCTTGGATTGTGAGTAACTCGGTCTGCGAGCGGTTTTGCAAGACGGACGAAATTTTTATAATAACTTTATAAACGAGCAAGGTTTTGATACACGAGTAGAAATAATATTCCAATATTAGTAAAATATTCCAAAACATACTGAAGCAATATTTCTATTCAAACAATGCACACACACGCACACACACACTTATCTCCATGATGTATGTTGTCACCATTTGTAGAATTTTTTAGAAATGTCTTTTTGATCTACAACATAAATATTACATTATTATTATTATTATTATTATTATTATTATTATTATTATTATTATTATTAAGTGTGATCGCACCCTAATTATTACACATTAAAACCTGAAATATATTGTTCATGTAATACCTGAATAATTTTGTGTTCAAATGATTTTTTTTATTTTTTTTTTATAAAATATGAAATGTATGTATTTTTTCTCTACTTGCCACTGCCCTGCTTTTTCAAGCTATTCATTATGAGCAGTGTGTAATGTTCTACCTTTGGGATGATTAAAGTCATTCCCAGAGAGAGAAACAGACAGACAGACAGACAGAGAAAAGAAAATATAAGAAATATTTGCTTTAATTGTTTCTGACTGGCTGAGTCCATCAACGGGAAAAACCACAAAACACACAACAACTGAGACTGTCTGGATGTGGTGGGTGAGTTCTCCTAAATGTGTTTAGCATGGTTCTTGAGAGGCTATAAGCAGTGAAGATGCCACAATCACTGAGGTAGAGAAGAAGTCCAATTGGGTGGTCTACATGACTTCAGCACATTCCAGGTTCAAGAGCACTTTTCTAGCACCACCTCCTGGCAAGTCCTGTTTCAACTCCCCAGCCCAATCCATACCCCAGCTCATACCAAAAGGCCCCCGGCCCGAACCCAGCCCTACATAAGCCAATGCCAAGTCCTGGCCCAGGTCCAGTACCCTAGTCTACTTCAGGCCCTGTCACTGTGCTAAGCCCAGAAACAGACTCCACACCAAACCTTCAATCACTCCTAATGCCCTTTATCGTCGTTTGGGGTCAGAGGAGGTGAGCTAATGTGGTGGGGTAGTTGTACTTTTCATCATACAGTACATTATTGTTCTGTTTGTTTGGAAGTGTTTCAATGTCAAGATAAATTGCTGGTCTAATAGTTTGTGTTTCTTGTTGTTCTGCTAATGCAAAGGACAACTGTTTATTGGGACTTTACTGTATTGCAAAAAAAACCTTGTTTGATCACCACAGGCGTTCTGTTTTTGCAGGACGATGCACAACCTCATGCTGCCCACTTTACAGGAACTCAGTTATTGCCGCGTCCACCGAATGATCTGACAATCGCTCCAAGCCATTTCTATATGTTTGGGTTCCTAAAGGAGTTACTTTGAGTGTTTCAGATGTAATGCAAGAAGTATGGAAAAGACTTTCTCCCTTGATGGTATCCAAGCAATAATGAAACGCTGGGATAAGTGCATGAGTGTAGCAGGGGATGATATAGAGAAATCAAGGGTGTGTTTACTCAGTGTTTTGTTCTTCTGCAAACTCAAAGGTCTTGCTTTGACTCGAACGCCTTGTATAAGACTAAGTGTTTATGGTTAAATTCCTTAATGTGATCATGAGGAGAGCATGAGAAGGTGAAAGGGTCTAGTCATTGTAACAGTCCTGTCTATACTGCTGTCCTAAGCAGCTGTGCCACCAGTATCTGTTGTCATGTGATTGTCTGTCTGTCTGCCAAAATACTGTCTGCCAAAATGCCAAACTCAATCCATCCAGATACACAGATAAAAACCCACTATACTGCACTTATTTCAATTCAATTCAATAGAATTATTTAAGTGAAATGTGAATATTTATGAATCAGAATGATGAGATTGTCCCTGATGAACAAGCCGAGGGCGACAGTGGCATAGAAAAACCCCGAGATGTGAAGAGGAAGAAACCTTGAGAGGAACCCGGACTCAACAGGGAGCCCATCCTCATCTGGGTGAAAGAGGGGTCGATACCGTGTGAGACTTAAACTGTACAATCACAAAACTGCCTGCAATTAAGTTAAACGAATACAGACAAATGGACAGATACACACACAAACACATAGACACACGCACAGAGCCCTACCTTTTACCACATGTCCATAATGAGTCTTTGTACAAACACAAGCAATCCAATCAGCAGAACCCAGGAGAGAGGAAAAACCCCAAACTCAAGCCAATCACACTCTCACACACATCCCAAACACACAGTCAAACCTGCGAGAGGTCCATGAACAGAGCTGATCAGTGTTCTTAGAGCTGACCTCACACACTCCATCACTCTCTTTTACACCCCTTAACACCGCCTACCTTCTAGTCCCTAAACCACCCCAGACACTAATAAAGTTCTCCTCCACTGTTTCCACTCTAATGTCTCTCACTCAGAAGAAAAACAGGAATGTCAATCTTTAGCCGCTCCACAGGAATAAGTTTAATGTGGGAGAAAATCTTTGCAACGTTCTGAGATACGCAGCAGGACGTTTCACAAAGCTCTTTTCTTAGAAACGTATGTTGGAAAAGTCGCTCCATTTACTTTACTGAGTTCATAAAATATTTGGATATGAAACAGTTACCTCTGAAAGAAGACACATTCACTTCATTTTTACTCCAAGCTTTAACTCGTTAATATCATATAAAAAAAGGAGCTATTTTCAGTGAGGATTACTGTAGGTATTAATATACTCTGTTTTTCATAGTAAAACTCTGTGGTGTGAAAAAGCAGGGTTACTGTTATCACCCTCAGACTGACTGTTTTCCTGTAACAACATTTTATTCCTTTTAAACCACAGCATATTGCCAGTTATTGCCATTTTTATTATTTACATAACAGAATGATCTGCTTTCTACACATATAACCCATATAACCTGTATAACCTGTATATAATGTTATTCAGTGATGTAAAGTGTCATCTTTTTCCACAATTGTCTGTGAGCAGCTAGAGGGCGCACTCTACAACAAATTCCCACATTTTACCTCATGTCTGCTGTCAGTGTGTGTGTGTGTGTGTGTGTGTGTGTGTGTTTGTGAGAGTAAATTTGTCATTAGGATGCTCATTTTTAAAATAATTTGCTCTTATTAAAATCCCAGGGTAGATGTTATGAACTACTAACTCATCCATATGCTGCTTTTATTGTTTTACTTTAACCCCTCCAACTTAAAAATGGTGCTCCCTAGATTTCAACAGCTTGTTTCCTTCTACACCAGAGGAAACAAAAACAGGGACCATGTTTACACCTACAAGCCTACGGCCCTTCCCCACTTGGGACAATCGGATCACTTCTCTTTGTTTCTCTCCCCTGCATATTCACCACTCACAAAAAAGTGTGACCAGTGGGGACATGAATCTGTACTTCAGGACCGGTCTCAACATACTGACTGGAGCATGTTTGCCATTCCACATCGGTGGTGTGGTTCCCACTTGGACATTAAAAGCTACACTTTCTCCATATTGGACTATATTAACACCCCGATAGACAGTGTCATTAAGTGGCATTAAGATGGCCTAGTACTGCTACAAGCTGAATATTGAGGAACACTTCTCCAACTTCAATCCCCAGCTGGTGGGGCATCCAGACCATTAGCAATTACAAGCCCATTAACCCCTCACTCTCGTCTGCTTATATCTCTTTTCTCTATGAGCTAGATAATGTCTATGCTCGCTTTGAAAGGGGTAATGTCACGTTTCTGGGTGCGAGGCATAAACGCAAGAGGATCCAGGTGGTTCAGGGAAACAATGATTCTTTATTTATCAACATAAAAACATGGAAATGAACAAAACAGATATATTTTGAATGAAACGAAACCAAAACACGAAATAAAGACGAGACATTCACTTTGGACTTAATGTAACAAATGCAAGACAAAAACTAGAACTTAAACACACCTTTTATAATGAAATTAATTATCAACTTGGATCAGGTGCGCGCCCACGTGACCTGACCGAGTTGCGAACTGGGACATGAAGTAAATAACTGAAACTTAAAAGAACTACACAAAAAATGTCTTAGGGCGCTTTGGCGCCCTCTAGGGGTTATCCCTGACATAACCCCCCCTCAAAGGGCGCAACTCCGGGGCGCCACAGGAGGTCCAGGGCATCCCCCCCAGGGTCCAATGTCCGCCCCTCTCACCCAGAGGCTGGCACCTAAGTCCTGTGGGCCAGTTGGCTTGATGCCCCCGTTGATGCAGGGCGGCAGAGACGGAGGAAGCTTGCCGTCCTCGCTGACGTAGGGTGGCGAAGGCAGTGAATGCTCGCCGTTCTCGACGTCGCATGAAGTCGGCGGCGGAGGTAGAGGAAGCTCGACGTCGCATGAAGGCGGCGGCGGAGGAAGCTCGCTGACCTCAGCGGCGCATGAAGGCGGCGGAGGAAGCTCGCTGACCTCAGCGGCGCATGAAGGCGACGGCGGAGGAAGAGGAAGCTTGCTGTCCTCGGCGGCGCATGAAGGCGGCGGCGGAGGAAGAGGATGGAGCTCGGCGGTGCATGACGGCGGCGGCAGAGGAAGAGGAAGCTCGCTGTCCTCGGCGGCGCATGAAGGCGGCGGCGGAGGAAGAGGATGGAGCTCGCTGACCTCAACGTCGCATGAAGGCGGCGGCGGAGGAAGAGGAAGCTCGCTGACCTCAACGTCGCATGAAGGCGGCGGCGGAGGAAGAGGAAGCTCGCTAACCTCGGCAGCGCATGACGGCGGCGGCAGAGGAAGAGGATGGAGCTCGTGATCCTCGACGTCGCATGAAGGCGGCGGCGGAGGAAGAGGAAGCTCATTGTCCTCGGCGGCGCATGAAGGCGACGGCAGAGGAAGAGGATGGAGCTCGTGATCCTCAGCGGCGCATGAAGGAAGGAAAAGGAAGCTCGCTGTCCTCGGCGGCGCATGAAGGCGGCGGCGGAGGAAGAGGATGGAACTCGGCAGCGCATGACGACGGCGGCGGAGGAAGAGGAAGCTTGCTAAGCTCGGCGGCAAGGTGCCGCAGCGGCGGCTCGCTGTCCACAACGAAAGCGGCGTGCTCGGTGGCACGGTGCAGCGGCGGCAGCTCGCTGTCCATGACAAAAGCGTCGTGCAGCGGCGGCAGCTCGCTGTCCTCTACGAAACAGCTACGCGGCAGAATATAGAGCTCGCTGTCGTCGTCGTCGTTGCGAGGCGGAAAGATGAGCTCGTCGTCTTCGTCGTCGCTGCCGAGCTCGCTTTCATCATCGACGTTATACAGCAAATAGTAGTGCCCACTGCTGTCATCAGGAAAAGCCATGTAGTCGAGCTCACCGTCTTCGTCGTCGCTGAAACACGGGAAAGGAGTTGGCAGGTCTGGACCCTCCTCGAGGCGCAGCTGCATCAGCATATCCTGGAGGTCAGCTACCTGCTCCTGCAGGTTACGGATGCGCCCTTCATTCTCTTCGGCGCTCCGCCCAACGCTGCTCCAGTCTAGCTGGGAGGCTGCTCCCGGCTGTGCATACCGCCCACACGCTGTTCCTTGTAGCCGCATGCTTTGGGGTGTCCTTTCACCCTGGTCACCGCCGCGTTTGGACCGCCTGGTCTCTGCACTCCAGCCGGTGCGGGGACTCCTGTCCCCCTGTGTTGCGCTGCTCCTGAACGGCGTGCGCCGTATCGCCAGCCGGCAGCCATCCCAGTCTCGCTGCCGTCTTAGCTCCTCTCTGTCCCGTTTCCTTCTCCGCCTTTCACTACGCCGTTTGGTTCTCCTCCTGCTTTCCGCGTCGGTTTCCCAAACTCCAAACATCGTTGCCCCCCCCAAAAGAATCTCTCGGGGGAAGGGCTCCTCTGCTATGTCTCTTGTTAGGTCTTGCATTCTGTCACGTTTCTGGGTGCGAGGCATAAACGCAAGAGGATCCAGGTGGTTCAGGGAAATGATGATTCTTTATTTATCAACATAAAAACATGGAAATGAACAAAACAGATATACTTTGAATGAAACGAAACCAAAACACAAAATAAAGACGAGACATTCACTTTGGACTTAATGTAACAAATGCAAGACAAAAACTAGAACTTAAACACACCTTTTATAATGAAATTAATTATCAACTCGGATCAGGTGCGCGCCCACGTGACCTGACCGAGTTGCGAACTGGGACATGAAGTAAATAACTAAAACTTAAAAGAACTACACAAAAAATGTCTTAGGGCGCTTTGGCGCCCTCTAAGGGTTATCCCTGACAGGTAACTTGAACCCAGCAATCAAAATCAAGCTCCCTGCAGTCTACAAACCACCCACACTCTCCACCAGTGATGTCTCCACCAGCGCAGTACTACGCATCCTCAGAGCACGTGCTGGGGAGCTGGCTAGGGTTGTAAGTGATATACTAAGCCTGTCCATAGCCCGAGCTATTGTGCCGACCTGCCTTAACACTACCTCCATTGTGCCAGTACCAAAACATATGGAACTTGGTGCCTTAATGACTACCATCAACATGTCAGTTTGCCTACTGTCAGAACAGGAGCAAGGAGGATTCAGTTTCTACAGCGCTGCACTCAGTCCACTCTCACATGGACAATAAAGACACCTATACCAGAAGAGTTTTCCATGACTTTTATTCACCTTTGACAGTGTTCAATACTGTCATCCCTTCCAAGTTAATCACCAAACTTGGAGACCTGGGCATCAATGCATCACTATGCAACTGGCTCCTAGACTTTCTGACCAACAGGCCCAAGCAGACTGCCGGGTACACAACCAACACTTTTCCACCCTCATCCATGGCACTACTTTTTGGCACTATCCTTTTTTTGCTTCCGGCTTCGCTACGGTTCGGACGTTCCTGCTTACTGCTCTGCGCTTTGCTCCCTATATGTGCACTTTTCTCTGATTTCTCTCTGATTTTTACTTCAGCAGATCAGTACAGTGCTCAAACAAAGCATCTTTGGCACAAACACTAAAATTACAAACTTTTTGTGATTGGACGAAAAGGGACTTTTTCTCCCGCTGCCAGCAGCTCACATTCCAGAGACGGGAAAACACAGCTGCCTACTTCAAACAGACGAGAGAGAAAATGCCTCTTGTGGAATCTACTTGCTGCCTGACCTGCCATACACTTCTACAAAAGATTGCAGTTCTTGAAACAAAGTTACTTGCTGGACTTCCAGAACAGAAAGAGAACTCAGCAGATCGTCATGGAGCAGACAGCGGCACCCAGCTTCGAGCGAAACCGAGGTCAGGACTCTGATAATCGGGGACTCCACTATCAGAAACATCAGTAGCAGGACAACAACTTCATGCTGCTTTTCTCAAGCAACCGTCTCTGATGTGAACAGGGAACTTCGGAACATTCTGACGAAGCACAAGACTGCAAATCGAATAATTATCCATGTGGGGAAAAATTACATTCGGAAAGAGTAGTCAGAACTCCTAAAGAAGGATTTCAGTGAACTGTTTGAAACACTTCAAAGACTTGAAGTCCAGTTCATCAGTGGACCACTCCCACCAAGGGGAACTAACATGTTCTCAAGGTTGCTTGGGCTGAACACATGGCTACAAAGAACCTGCAGCTCAACTTCATCGACAACGTCAATCTTTTCTGGGGCCATAGACAACTCTTCAACCTCGATGGTCTCCACCCAAACAAACTTGGTGCAAGGGTGCTAAAGGAAAATATCTATTTCTCCCTCCATCATCCTTCAGCAGAGTGTGCCAATCCTCTCAACCTGAATGGCATATGCATGCCTGGGCAAAGTATGAGTGACCACAGACAGCTTTTGAATGATCATGTGGTTAAAGAATCCCACAAGGACACTGATACCACGCAGCCAAAACAACCACTGCTCATGGACATCCCGGCCTGCTCACAGAGCTGATTACAGACAGACAGTGACATAATACAAGAGCTTCAAGATAACTTTCTGGTAAACAGCCAGGGAATTCAGGACAATATACTAAAGCCACCGGAAACGCCAGAGCCAGAGCCCATCTCACCAGACACAATATCCCTCTCTCCAGCATCTCCACTTTTAAGCTTCTCACAGAAAATTCTAATTCAAATTTTATTTGTCACATACACAGTCATACACAGTACGATATGCAGTGAAATGCTTATACGACCGCCCCGTGACCTTAATTATTATTTTTTGTTTTACAAATGGAAATATAGGAGTTAAACTATAAAACAAGATTCCAAAAAGTTTCAAAAATATATAGAAAATCTGATATATAATATATTACAACTTATAAAACTTCTGTACAAATATTGAGGTAGTATTTGACGAAAATGAGATGAGGGGGATGTGAAAAGAAGTCCTTGAAGTGTGCAAATGTGCATATATGTGCAAATGTGCATTGACATAATTGTCCGTTCTGTGTGTGCAAAAAATGCAGAGGTGTTTTAGTCCAGTGTATTGGCCTGATTGAGAGACCGTATCGCCTGCGGGAAGAAGCTCCTTCTCAGTCTCTCTGTATTGGCCTTGAGGAAGCGGAAGCGCTTCCCAGACCGCAACAGAAAGAACAGTTCATTGCTGGGGTGGCTGAGGTCCTTCATGATCTTCCTGGCCTTGGTCCAGCACCGCTTGCTGTAGACAGAGTGCAGGTCAGGGAGCTCAGTTCGGATGATGCGCTCAGCTGATCGCACCACCCTCTGTAAGGCTCGTCTGTCCTGCATGGTGCTGTTCCCGAACCAGGATGCGATGTTTCCCGTCAGGATGCTCTCTATGGTGCAGGAGTAAAAGTTCCTGAGCACCTTAGAGGGCAGTCTAAAGTCTCTCCGGCGTCTGAGGTGGTAGAGACGCTGTCGGGCCTTTTTCACCACGGTGTTGATGTGACAGGACCATGATAGGTCCTGCGTGATGTGAACACCGAGGTACTTGAAGCATTCCACTCTCTCCACGGAGCTCTTGTTGATGACGGGGGTCTGGTAGTTCCTCTCCTGCTTAGTGCTGAAGTTCACTATCAGCTCCTTTGTCTTACTGACATTTAGAAGAAGGTTGTTCCTCTGGCACCAGTTCTCCAGATTTCCAATCTCCTTCAGGTAGGCCGTCTCGTCGTTGTCAGAGATCAGGCCCACCACGACGGTGTCGTCAGCAAACTTAATGATGGTGGTGGAGCTGGTAGTGGCCGCACAGTCATGTGTGTACAGAGAGTACAGCAGGGGGCTCAGAACACAGCCCTGTGGGGCTCCAGTGCTGAGAGTGAGAGAGGCTGAGACGTGTCCACCCATCCTTACTGCCTGTGGTCTCCCAGTTAGGAAATTAGAGATCCACTGACACAGAGATGAGCTGAGTCCCAGGTGCTCCAGCTTGGTGGTGAGTGTGGAGGGAATTATGGTATTAAATGCTGAGCTGTAGTCGATGAAGAGCATTTTAACATAATTCCCCCTTCTAGTGTCCAGGTGTGTGAGAGATGTATGAAGAAGATGAGCGATAGCATCATCTGTGGAGCAGTTTGAACGGTAAAGCTCACCTTGGCACCAGTGGGATTATAGCCCCGTTGACTCCCTCTGCCAATGCATTGATCAAATTAACAGTTGGATGTGTCAAAATGTTCTTCAGTTAAATAAGGAGAAAACTGAAGTCATTGCATTTGGAAACAAAGATGAAGCTCTGAAGATGAATGCAGACCTTCACTCTAGGGGTCAAACAACTAAAAATCAAGTTAAGAATCTTGGGGTGATTCTGGAGACAGACCTTAGTTTCAGTGTCAAAGCAGTAATTAAATCAGCATACGATCATCTCAAAAACATTGCAGGAATTAGATGTTTTGTTTCCAATCAGGACTTGGAGAAACTTGTCCATGCCTTTATCACCAGCAGGGTGGATTATTGTAACGGTCTCCTCACCGGCCTTCACAAGAAGACCATCAGACAGCTGCAGCTCATCCAGAACGCTGCTGCCAGAATTCTGACTAGAAGCAGAAGATCTGAGCACATCACACCCGTCCTCAGGTCCTCACACTGGCTGCCCGTAACATTCAGGATAGATTCTAATGTACTTTTACTCGTTTATAAATCACTCAATGGCCTATAGGACCTAAATACATTACAGATCTGCTCACTGAATATAAACCTAACAGACGCTCAGATCATTAGGATCGAGTCAGTTAGAAATACCAAGCGTTCACACACAACAAGGGGAGTCGCTTTTAGCTATTACGCTGCCCGCAGTTAGAACCGGCTTCCAGAAGAGATCAGAAACAAAAACACATTTAAATCTAAACTTAAAACCCATCTGTTTAGCTGTGCATTATTGTATGTGGACTGTGCTACGTCCGAACTGACTGCATTATTCTATGTTTATCTAATATTTTTAACGGTTTTATTTTGATTTTAAATCAAATTTTAATTAGTTTTAAAAGTTTCATTATTTGTATCTTAAATCAAATTAAAAATTTTTCTTTAAAAAGTTTTATTGCCATGGTTTTCTATTTCATTTTATGGTCATTTTCTTTTATTTTATAAAGCACTTTGAATTACCACTGTGTGTGAAATGTGCTATACAAATAAACTTGCCTTGCCTCTACTCTCTCTTCACCTACATTACAAGTCTGTACATGGTGCCAACACAATTATCAACTGCAGATGACACCACAGTGATTTCTGGGGATCCACATCTCCAAGGATCTCTCCTGGACTACCAGAAGCTCCAGTCTGGTCAAGAAGGCTCACCAGCGCCTCATCTTCCTGAGGGTTCTGAGAAAGAACCATCTCTCTTCAGACATACTGTTGAACGTCTATCGTTACACCACTGAAAGAATCCTACCAGCTATATTGCAGTCTGGTATGGGAACTTTGTGAGGACATTTACAGGAAGCAATGCTTCAGCAGAGCACCTAGGGTCAGGGGTCGCTCAGTGGTTAAGGCATTGGACTACGGTTCGGAAGGTCCCAGGTTCAAGTCCCACTTCCACCAAGTTGTCCCTGTTGGGCCCTTGAGCGAGGCCCTTAACCCCAACTGCGCAGATGTATAATGAGATAAGTGTAAGTCGCTCTGGATAAGGGCGTCTGCCAAATGCCTAGATGTAGCACGCAATAACACAAAGGACTAGAGATAGATATACAAGCCAGTAAAAACTGCAGGGCACCTCAAACATTTTGATGAGCAAAGCTACATTAAGATTGTGATAAGATTGATCGAGCTGAGTTACGGCGTTTTATGAGGCATAGATCAGACGGAGTTTGTTTGTTGTTCGTAGTTCGTTAGTTGTACACAGCCATAGGCACTGTGTTACAATGAGTACGTTTAATCACCAGCATGGTGTCATTGTATGTCAAGTGTAATGCTAGAATTTTTGTTAATAACTGTAATGAATTGTGCAGACGAAATCAATGCCATCTGCAAATTAATGACCAGTGGGTTTAATGATTTTAAGTCAGAACATCATGCTAGACTAGTGTTAGTGATGGGAAAAAGTTTATAATAATAATCTGCTGATCTTTAATGTAATGAGTGATGTTGTTATTATTATTATTATGATTATTATTATTATTATTTGAGGTTGAAGTCCACGTCCATGTGTGTGTGTCTCTCTGTACAGCAGAAATCTCTGTCTCACTTATTAATAGACAGAAATCACATTCTCTAAGGTTGAGTATCTGACGCCTTGTTTACACTAAGTTGTACTTCTTTGGTGCTCAGACAAACACACTCGCTGTTCGGTAATCGGAGAGAGAATCTGTCATGCACACTCATAACACGACCGGCACTAGGACCCGGAAGTAATACGGTCGGGTTTCAGGAAGCATAAAAGGAAACAAGATGACGCCTCACATTGCTCAGTCATTGAGTTATGCCCATGCTATCGCCGACGCCTCGCTCGTCCAAACGTGAGTACTCACTTTCTTGGGTTATCGCTTCTGATTGGGTGTGTGTATTTAGAACGCGGGTTTATTTGTGTAAACTCTTGCTCTCGCTTCGGGAGAGTTCTAAGAATAACTTGCGTGGTTATCCTGCCTACTCGCGCTACTTCCGCGTTTGGGTTTACCATCCACGCTACAGGGCTAACTGCTAAGTCTTCTGCTTCATCTCCGGTTAGTCCGTGACAGAATGACTGAGCCACCGGCAGTAAACCCAGCGGAGTTTGCTCACCTCTGCGATGTGGTTGGCCAGCATGCTAAGCTGATCGATCAGCTCCGTGGTGAGGTTGCATCGCTCCGCACGGAGCTCCAGGGCGTCGCGGCCTTGCGCCGCGAGGTGGCTGAGCTGCGACAGGAGAATGCGATCCTCCGCGGGGCGGCCGCTCAGCCGGCTGTGGCCACGCCCATCGCAGCGGCTGCTGCGCCGCCAACTCCCTCTCCACCTTCTGATGTTTTCTTATCTTTACCGGATAAATGGAATAGCACGGATGGGAAGTGCAGTGTTTTTCTAACTGCGTTGGATCTTGTGTTTGAGTTTAATTCCACCAGATACTCCACAGACCGACTGCGCATTGCTCTTCTCGTTTCGTTGCTATCCGGGCAGGCAGCTGAGTGGGCCACGGCGGTTCTTCGTTCAGACTCAGATGTCGCCTACTCCTACACAGAATTTACCCGCCAGCTTAAACTCACCTTTGAGCATCCGGCTGCTGAGGTGGAGACCGACTCTAAATTATACCATCTAAAGCAGGGAGGGTCGTCCGTGAGCCGCTACACCGCGGAGTTTTGCACTCTCGCCGTACAGACCGACTGGGGAGACTCCGCACTCCGGACGGCCTACTACGAGGGACTGGCTTCACGGATAAAAGACGAGCTCGCCGGACGAGAGCTCCCAGCGACCTTGGAGGGTTTAATTCAACTCGCCCTCCGGATCGACCAACGGCTGCTCGTTCATCATGACAGCACTACCTCACACCACGCCCTTCCTCTCCCGCTCTCCAGTTCCAGAAGTCCACGCCTCATTCACTGCAGCACCCACCAGAACCGTCGGTACTCCACCTCCCGCCGTGGTTGACACAGGAGCCGGGGAACCCATGCAATTAGGGCGCGCCTCCTTAACCGCTGCAGAACAGGAACGCCGTTTCAGAGAGAGGCTCTGCGCGTATTGTGGATCCTCTGCACATCATCGGGCCATCTGTCCTCTGCGGCCGGGAAACGCGCAGCCCCGGTGAGAAATGGGAGGAACTCACCGGGTCCCATGTCCCTCTCCACCACCCTGACCAGTGATTCCCGTCTCACGGTAAAAGTACATCTCCAGTTTGGCCACAAACGGGTCGGAAGTACCGCGTTCGTCGACTCCGGGGCAGCAGGTAACTTCATTGACTCTTCCTATGCCAAAAAATTGGGGATAAAGATCGAGGCGTTATCCCAGCCCGTAACCATTACATCAGTCGACGGTCGGCCCCTTTCCTCCAGCCCCATCTCCTTTCAAACCCAACCTATCACCCTCATCATCAACCAGCATCGAGAACAGATCCAGTTTCACCCCACCACCATTTCATCACCACCCATCATCCTCGGACACCCTTGGCTGCTGCAACATGACCCGCTCATATCCTGGACCCAAAGCCGGATCCTACAATGGGGGCCGACCTGCACCGAGCTCTGCCTACGGGCCGAGGCTGGGACGTGCTCTAGGGAGTCCGAGGTCCCCGATGTCGACACAGACAAAATCCCGCTAGACTACCGGGACCTGGCTGAAGTCTTTTGCAAAAGACGCGCTACCCACCTACCTCCTCATCGTCCATACGACCTGGCAATCGATCTTCAGCCAGGTGCGACACCACCCCGCGGCCACCTCTATTCATTATCCAACACCGAGACGCAGGCGATGGAGGAGTATGTTTCCAGCAGACTTCGCCATGGTACCATCTGGCCCTCCTCCTCACCTGCCGCTGCGGGGTTCTTTTTCGTGAAAAAACGCGATGGTAGTCTACGTCCCTGTGTCGATTACCGGGGGCTCAATAATATCACCATAAAAAACCGACATCCACTGCCTCTTACCAACTCTGCCCTGGACGCCCTCTCTGGTGCCACCATCTTCACTAAGTTGGACCTCCGGAGCGCCTACAACTTGGTGCGCATCAGAGAGGGCGATGAGTGGAAGACGGCCTTCATCACCCCTACAGGACACTACGAAAGTCTGGTCATCCCGTTTGGTCTCTGCAACGCACCTGCCGCTTTCCAACAATTCATCAATGGCGTTCTCAGAGACATGTTAGGCCGTTGGGTGTTCGTCTACCTTGACGACATCCTCATCTACTCCCGAACACTCAACGAGCATATCCAGCATGTCAGAGCGGTTCTGAAGAGATTGCTCGCCCACCAGCTGTACTGTAAGTTGGAGAAGTGCGCTTTCCACGAGCGCTCCACCACGTTCCTGGGTTTTGTCATCTCGCCCCAGGGTGTGGCCATGGACCCGCAGAAACTGGAAGTTGTGAGTCATTGGCCCCTACCCCAGACTCTTAAACAGCTCCAGAGATTTCTCGGGTTTGCCAATTTCTATCGCCACTTTATCCGGGACTACAGTACCGTTGCAGCGCCACTAACCGCTCTGACCCGCCCATCATCTCACCCCTTCAACCTCACCCCAACTGCCGTCTCTGCCTTCCATGAGCTCTGTCGCAGCTTCACCACTGCTCCCATCCTCCTTCACCCGGATGCTGACAAACCATTCGTTGTGGAGGTGGACGCTTCGGATGTGGGCGCCGGGGCTGTTCTCTCCCAGCGAGGTCCAGACCAAAAACTGCACCCCTGCAGTTTTTTCTCCAAAAAATATGACGCCACTCAGCAGCGATACGGAGTAGGGGACCGCGAGCTGCTGGCCATAAAGTGGGCCTTGGAGGAATGGCGACACTGGCTCCAGGGCGCCAGAGAGCCGTTCATCATCTGGACCGACCACCAAAACCTCATCACAATCCGCACCTTAAAGCAGCTGAACCCCAGACAGGCGCGGTGGGCACTATTCTTCGAGAATTATAATTTCCACCTGTCATACCGCCCGGGGTCCAAGAACACCAAAGCCGACGCCCTCTCCCGACAACACGAGGAAGACGTCCCCCGGGCGGACCCCGCGCCTGTACTGCCACCCACCAAGATCCTCGCACCGCTCAGGTGGAACCTGGAAACGAGGGTTCGCCAGGCACAAGCTACGGAGACCAAACCAGCAGGTGTGCCGCCTGGCCGACTCTATGTCCCCAATGCCATCAGGGCCAAAGTACTCCAGTGGGGACACTCCTCCCCCCTTTCAGGACACCCCGGGAAACGGCGGACCCTACTGTTTGTACAACGTGCTTTCTGGTGGCCCAGTATGAAAAAAGACGTAGACGAGTTCGTCCAGGCGTGCCCAGTGTGTGCCAGGTCCAAGGACAGCAACAGACCATCGCCCGGGGAACTTCAACCACTCCCGGTTCCCCGCCGACCCTGGACACACATTGCCGTTAATTTCATCACGGGCCTGCCGGTTTCTGAAGGGACACCATTCTCACCATCGTCGACCGGTTCTCCAAAGCTGTTCACCTGGTGGCCCTCTCCGGTCTCCCATCAGCTAAAAGGACAGCCGAGCTGATATTAGAGCACGTAGTCCGCCTGCATGGGTTCCCAAAGGACATCGTCTCGGACAGGGGGCCCCAGTTCACGTCCCGGTTCTGGAAGGCCTTCTGCCGTCTGATCATTTCCACCTGCAGTCTGTCCTCCGGTTACCATCCACAGACTAACGGTCAGACGGAGCGAACCAACCAACAACTGGAGCGCTACCTGAGATGCTTCATTGCTGATCGCCAGTGCTCCTGGGCCCGCTACCTCATTTAGGCTGAACTGTCCCACAACCTCCACCTATCTTCTGCCACCAACCTAAGCCCATTTGAGGTATGCTACGGCTTCCAACCTCCGATGTTCGATCATCAGGAACCGGAGGTGGAAGTGCCGTCGGCCCAACAGTTGGTTCGCCGGTGTCGATGGCTTTGGAGACAAGCAAACCACGCCATTCAAAAGGCCAACCGCCGCTACACCCTGCAACATCGCCGTCGACACCCACCGGGACGAATGTACCAAGTAGGTGATAAGGTATGGCTATCAACAAAAAACCTACACCTGCAGACTGAGTCAAGGAAACTGTCACCCAGATTCATCGGACCATACCGCATCAACCTCCGGATTAACCCTGTCACCTACCGGCTCCAGCTGCCTGCGGCGCTCCGGATCCATCCGGTATTCCACACCTCCCAGCTCAAACCCTTCATCACTTCACCAATGGTTCCACCCACCCACCCTGCTCCTCCTCCCCGTATGATTGAGGGTGGTCCCGCCTACACCGTTCGCCGGATCCTTGACTCACGTCCTCGGGGCAGAGGGCTCCAGTACCCGGTGGATTGGGAAGGTTACGGTCCCGAGGAGCGATCTTGGATTCCGGCTCGGTTTGTCTTAGACCCCGAACTCATCCGGGACTACCGTCGTCGGGTATCCTCCACCCCAGGACCGTCGAGAGTCGGTCCTGGACGGGGGGGTACTGTCATGCACACTCATAACACGACCGGCACTAGGACCCGGAAGTAATACGGTCGGGTTTCAGGAAGCATAAAAGGAAACAAGATGACGCCTCACATTGCTCAGTCATTGAGTTATGCCCATGCTATCGCCGACGCCTCGCTCGTCCAAACGTGAGTACTCACTTTCTTGGGTTATCGCTTCTGATTGGGTGTGTGTATTTAGAACGCGGGTTTATTTGTGTAAACTCTTGCTCTCGCTTCGGGAGAGTTCTAAGAATAACTAGCGTGGTTATCCTGCCTGCTCGCGCTCTTCCGCGTTTGGGTTTACCATCCACGCTACAGGGCTAACTGCTAGTCTTCTGCTTCATCTCCGGTTAGTCCGTGACAGAATCACAGATGAGAAATGGAAAAAGTCGATCAGATAAAGATGAAGTTTCGTCTTAAAACGACTCCGGCGTGTTAAAATTCACTTCTACCACTTCAGCGCTGTTATTTCAGCCAAAGTGAAAATATGAACTAATCCCAGTCAAAATATTCACTTTATCTTTTCTCATTAATATCTATTGGTGCAGGTGTTTGTTTACATTGAGACAGTAGCGCATTAGTAGATTATTTTACAGTAGATGATTAAATCTCACACATAACTGTTCATAACATCACTTTTACTAAACATTTAGATTCACTGATGGTGCAGATTAAACTTCAGACTGAGATCGAAGTGCTGCAGGAGATTCAGTCAGTTCTGTACAGACAGTTTTGTGTGATGCTGAGACACAGTCTAGACACACAGACAGACAGACAGACAGACAGACAGACACACAGACAGACAGACAGACAGACACAGAGACAGAAAATGATCTGAGACTGGTTTCTGGTCCTCCAATGTATGAAATGTAAATAAATCGTTGAGTGATTTCTGACCAAAGTACAGACAAAACCTTTCTTTTATTTATATAGATAGATGTGCCATATCTCCACCTGTAGCACTGTGTCAGGTATTACAGGACACATGTCACTGGAGGGATCTTTAGACCCTTGCAGCACCTCATAGAATTACTCATAAGTGTCAGGAATAACCCCTAGAGGGCGCCCGGCGCCCAGAGACTCTTTTGTGTTTTGTTTTTAGTTTTCCTAAGTTTTTGTTTTTACTTCATTTCCCAGGATGCACCTAGATATTTTCTCATTTCTTTCTTTATAACTAGTCTGTTTAAATTTTTGTCTTTTGTTGGAATTTACTAGTGAAACACTATTTTGGTTGTTTAAGTTAAGTTTCATGTTTATTTGTAGAGACTCTTGTTTTGGTTTGTTTTTCATGTAAAGTCTGTGTGTTTATGTTTGATTTCCTTCTTTCTTATTAAACCATCATCAGCTCTGCATCAATGCCTCGCCTACACCGCCGTAAGAAACGTGACAATAAGTAATAATAATCACTATTTCTGGCCTCACCGTACTAAATTGTCAGCTTTCCCAGGTCCTGATGTAATGCCACTGTATTTCACCTCAACTCTGCATTCAGAGCTTTTTTTACTTCACCATAGATGATGACGTTAGAGCATGTAAAATGTATAACTACGGTATAACAACATGTTCAATGGAACGTATGTGAACGTATGTGGGACCTTGATCTTAGTGTAAACAGTAGAGTGCAAAAAAAAGTGCAAACATGATTGTCTTAGGTAAGAAAATATGGCACAAGTAGCTGGAGTAACAGTCCAGTGCAGGGTGAGGTTTGAAACCGTCATAATTTGTAACGAAGTTGATGAATGTGGGACCTGCTGATCCAGGCCTTCATTTCTTAATCAGCCATCACACAAAACTATCAAACCCATGCAGCTTGAGATGAAGAGTGGGTTTCTGGGGAAATTCTGGACGCTTATTAATGACACGACTTTTTGGGTGGCGTGATGTACTCATCCATAGCTTTGTTCTCATCTGTAAAGAAAGGATAAGTTGTTGATAAATGTTTTATATATTAGGTTGATATTACAGTCATATAGGTGGAAAAAGTGTTGTATAATAATATGATATAAAAATGAGATATAATAATGTGTCTTTAAGTAGCAGGAAGTTATTTCTGACTCTTGGTTGATCTCAGAGAATTGGATTGCCATGGATGTTTTCGTGATTACCAGCTGCTGATAAAAGACTGACGGCACAGGCGGCCAGATGATGATGATCTGTTGTAGAAGTTGTATTAGGGGACCTGGGCAAGACAGAGGTCTTTCTGAGTTTCAGACAGTCTGTGCATGCCGTCTCGTTGTGATGACACAGACTGGGCAGTGAAGCAGTTTAACACTATTACCAGTTTATCTTGTGCCTGTCCCAGAGGCCTGAACCCTGCTGCGGAAAGCTGAGATCATTTCTGACTCACTGTACCTGCTGCAAGCATCTTGAACCCTAATTTATAAAAGGAGCCTGATCTCTTGTTTCTTCCCGCTCTCTCATCCCTTCAGGAGGCTGATAAAAGCTTCACGTCCTTGACACCCACAAGCAGCGAGAACATTTCAGCTGCCATGTTCGGTAAACAACTCGGAGTGAAACCTCAGCCTTCTTCAGGATCTCTGTCAGGTTTCTCAGCCTGTGCGGTGCGGAGTCGATTCCTCTGGCAGGCGGAGGAGGATGCGGGAGTTAACTGCTGTAAGCATTTAGACAGCTTGTCCAGTGTGGAGAGGATGGCAGCAAACAGATGTTGTTCCCTGATGACTCTTCCTCGAGCAGACAGCACCTCCGATAACATCCAAAAGCTGGTGAAGTCTTCTGTCATGAGATCGCATGAGGTTTAAATGCAAAGGCAAGGTTTATTAAAAGACCAAGGCAGACCATCCAGTGCACCCTCAAAGCCAACAAGCTAAAGAAGGATGAAGTCAGACTAAAGCAAAACTAAATCCAGATTTATTAAAAGATATGTGGTGTATCTTCATCTGTAATTCTTACAGTTTACTACTTTACCTTTGCCGTTAAAAAAGGTAACGGTAACCACTATCATTACCTTTTTAAGTTGGAGAGGTTAAAGTAAAAGAATAAAAGCAGCATCTGGATGAGTTGACTGTTGTGTGTTAATGGGTGCATGTAGTTCAGACACATAGTTCATAACATCTACTCCGGGCTTTCAATAAGAGCAAATTAGCATCCTAATGAAACTGAGCAACCTAATGACAAATATCACAAATATACCTTCATCACGTCCATTAGTCCTGGTCCAGATCCAGTCTCACCTTATTAATCAATGTAAGCTTTGATGCATTCTATATAGCAAAAATATGTGCACCTGGACGCTCTACTCATACAGTGGTTCCCACTATAGAATGTGTGAATGAACACAAATCCATGCGCACACACTCCAAGATCTTCAGAGAAGAGTGGAGCACTTCATAACTGCAAACGTGGGGAATATATCTGGAATGGGACATTCAACACGTCCGAGTACATGGCTGTGATGGTGAGGGGTGCACATACTTTTAATTATATAGTGGATATATCATTAAATGTTATGAATAAATCACTGAACAGAGAGATTATTGATGATTGAGTATTTCAGTCTTGTACACACACAGACATACACACACACAGACACACACACACACACACACACACACACACACACACACACACACACACACACACACACACACACACACACACACACACACA
>QNUK01001208.1:0-20000 GCA_013621035.1 Clarias magur
GTGATGAGCGTCAGTGTGATGGGCGTCAGTGTGATGGGCGTCAGTGTGATGAGCGTCAGTGTGATGGGTGTCAGTGTGATGAGTGTCAGTGTGATGGGTGTCAGTGTGATGAGTGTCAGTGTGATGAGTGTCAGTGTGATGAGTGTCAGTGTGATGAGTGTCAGTGTGATGAGTGTCAGTGTGATGGGTGTCAGTGTGATGAGTGTCAGTGTGATGAGTGTCAGTGTGATGAGTTTCAGTGTGATGAGTGTCAGTGTGATGAGTGTCAGTGTGATGGGTGTCAGTGTGATGGGTGTCAGTGTGATGGGTGTCAGTGTGATGGGTGTCAGTGTGATGAGTGTCAGTGTGATGGGTGTCAGTGTGATGAGTTTCAGTGTGATGAGTGTCAGTGTGATGAGTTCAGTGTGATGGGTGTCAGTGTGATGAGTGTCAGTGTGATGAGTTTCAGTGTGATGAGTGTCAGTGTGATGAGTGTCAGTGTGATGGGTGTCAGTGTGATGAGTGTCAGTGTGATGAGTGTCAGTGTGATGAGTGTCAGTGTGATGAGTGTCAGTGTGATGGGTGTCAGTGTGATGAGTGTCAGTGTGATGAGTGTCAGTGTGATGAGTGTCAGTGTGATGAGCGTCAGTGTGATGGGTGTCAGTGTGATGAGTGTCAGTGTGATGAGTGTCAGTGTGATGAGTGTCAGTGTGATGAGTTATGATGTAATTAGTGTAATTCTGCTGTCATGCTGCAGTAGTGTCTGTGCAGTAGTATTTGTGTTTGTGTGTGTTACATGTGTTTAAATGTTTTATGTGATCATTCAAACATTAGTTAAACACACCAGTAATGAAGCTCATGTTCATAAATATGTGTTTACATTAAAGAGAAAACAAAGCTGCTCTTTTAATTAGAATTTCATTTAAATGTCTCCAAAGCTGATTAGTGCTAATCTGATTTTAAAACCTAATTCTGTCAGATTAATGTGGAGCTTAACAAACACTCGTACCTCATCACCTAAACAAATCCAGATTGTTTGCTTTTAAACATTTTCACAAAACCAACAGCAGCAGCTTTACACCAGAATAAAGAGTAAATGAAAATGCCTTTGAAAATTTTATGCTAACGTCAGTAACAGTGGCGGCTGGTGCAAAAAATCTTTAATCCTGGCCTGTAAATAGGTATTTATCAGGTGACAGCGCATCATTACTACTAGTATAAAATAAAGTCCTGACTCACATCACATCCAGTCAGCAGCTCCGCTCGCCATGAGAAGTGCTGGAAAAGACTGGCTGAGAATCACATGCTCCAATCACATGAGCCCAAATATTTAAAAACAATATTGATTCGCTAAGAACAAAAGTGGGAGGGTTCAGGGCGCACAGAGCTCCGCCCCAAGGATGATTTAAAAAGATCCAATCAGAGCTCAGAATCAGGTCACATGCTTTTCAAAAATGTTCGTGTCTACATAGACACTCGTTTGTCCGGCGCGCGACGTACACCAACACAAAGTTTTTTTTTATTGCAAATAAAAATTTAATATTAAGAAATACAGCAGAATATTGTGACTAAATTACTTTATTTCATTATTAAAATACATAATTATTATGTTAAATAATTACATTTTAAAGTAGCATTCTTCTCTGCCTCACTTTAAGGGGGGGGCGACGCCACTGCGCCCCCTATTGACCGGCCGCCACTGGTCAGTAACATGCTCATATTAACGCGTGTGTGTGTGTGTGTGTGTGTGTGTGTAGGAGGTGTGTGAAGTTCCTGGGTGATGTGGAGGTGACAGTGAGGATGTTGTTGAGGTTCTCTGCGCCGTTCTCCGTGCTCTGGAGTGTGTCGGGGTTCCTGTTCCTGCGCGCTCTCAGCAGGACGTCAGTGACGGACTGCAGCGCTGTGATGTGCTGTAACTCCGCCTTCACCTTCCTGCTCACCTGGATCTGCCTGAAAGAGCGCTTCCTGGGAATCAGGGTCTCATAACGCGCACACACACACACACACACACACACAAAGCAACAGATTCAGTACAGTAAAATTGACTTTCTCCCCCAGGTGGTAGCGGTGATTGTCTCCATTACAGGCATCGTGATGTTAGCGTACTCTGATGGTTTCTACAGCGACTCAATCAGCGGCGTGGCTCTGGGGGTCGGATCAGCCTCCTGCTCGGCTCTGTATAATGTGAGTGAGCACGTGTGTGTGTGTGTGTGTGTGTGTGTTTCATTAACAGCGCGTCTCTCGGCTGTGTCTCATTCCTCAGGTGTTGTACAGGAAGCGCGTGGGGACGTTCGAGCCCGGCCCTGCGAGTGTGTTGTTGTGCTGTGTGGGTGTGTGTACGATTGTGCTGCAGTCCTGGGTGTGTGTGCTGCTGTACGTCACTCATGTGGAGTTCTGGCCTCCGTCTCAGCCCGTGCCCTGGAACACACTCTGCACCACGGCATCGCTACTGCTCGGTACACACTCCTACACACACCTAGTGCACTACAAAGGGACACTACAGTAATCATCTCACATGCATGATGCAACTGTCTGTGTGTGTTTGTGTATTGTAGGGTTTAATATAATAGTGTACATGGGAGGAGTGTGTACGTACCCTGCGCTCATCTCACTCGCGGTTCTGCTCACGGTTCCAGCCAGCGCAGGTTCAGACCTCCTGCAGTCATGTGACCTCCTGAAGTCTGCAGTCACATCATTATTACCTGTACCGTCTTCACCTGTTGCTGTTCAAGCTAATACTGTCTGTGCGTGTGTGTGTGTGTGTGTGTGTGTGCGTGTGCATGTACACAGCAGTGGATGTGTGGGTGTTGGAGGCTCCGCCCCTCAGTGACATGCGCTTGGGAGCGATGGGTTTGATCTCTGCTGCGTTTGTGCTGCTGCTGTTTCCGGAAGATTGGGACGAGAAAACTCTGCAGTGGATCAGTTCAGTGTGGAGTCAAAAAACACTCAACTCCTAAAACTTCCCCTTAACGCTCGCTAACACTTCCCTTTAACACTTAATCACTTTTTATTCTTCATGACCAGACGGCTTCTGCTTTTCACCAGTTCCTGTTCGACTATGAATAAAATAGTTTAATTTATAATTACTGATTAAAATGTTATTTGTGTTGTATTTATGATGTGTTGTATGTTTATAATGATAACATGTTGTCCCACATTGGTTAGTACTGCCGCGTTGCACCTCCAGGGTCGAAGGCTTGGGTCTGTGTGTGTTTGCATGTTCTCTCCGTGGGTTTCCTACGGGTTCACCGGTTTCCTCCCACAGTGTGTGTGTGTGTGTGCGCGCGCGCGCGCCGTGGGGTGAACCGCGTACCCCGTCTCATGGTCTGAGTCCCCTGGGATAAGCTCCAGGCCCCCCTGACCTGGTACAGAGAGAGAGAGTAGTGCTACATCAGCATGAGAGTAAACCCTCTTATTCTCATGGTGTGTTCACACTGAACGCGGTGAGAAAGTCAAAGCGGCTGGAAGTCATTCATTTTCAATATGAAATCAGCTCGACTTTAGGGTCATGAGTTATGACGCGGTTGAACGGCAACTACTTATAAGGGAGGTTCTCCGCTTCGAGGATTCAGAGGAACGCAGTTCTGTAACTGTTGTTCCGGCGACATTAGTTCCCAAGTGAAATGGAGGAGATTTTGATTATTGCGAGAGCGGGTGTTTATTAATTATTAATGTTATTTTAATTAAAGACAAAGTCTAGTAAGTGATTCTAATGTTATAATAATGAGAAATATAATATAATAATAAAAAATAGATTAAATTAGACTAGCACTTCACAATGAACAGAAGCCACACCATACGAATGGCTTATAATTAGTTTATTTCTACAATACAGTTCTTTCTATCAATCAATTTCTTGTTTTCTTCTACATTTGGTCTCCATAAGCTTGATTGCTTTGCAGCCCCTTTAAATACAAGAAAATATGCTGGTTATTGTAGCTCAGTGTGTGTGGCGCCCCAGCTTTGGCGCTACCTGGACGCCGTGCGGCTGCTTCTTTCGGCCAGTCACGTCTCACTCCTTCGCAAACGTTATCTCATTCTTCTCCCAGGCTTCAGGTCTGTGTCTGAATGGTAAGAAATGTGAATTGCTACGTATTCACACATGTTCTGATTCTAATAGCTTCAATAAGAGTAGAACCAGAAGTCAAGTATTTAGGTTTAGTGACATCGAAAAACATGATTAGAAGAGAAGATACTAACATCTGTAGTCGTATTGTTGACATGAAGAGATCTCTTAGTCGTTGGCTGACTGGAGATATCACTAGATTTGGTAAAGTCGTTCTTTCTCAAGCCGAAGGTCTTTCTAAATTAATTGACCCATGTCACGCTCTGTGTGTTTCTCCCAAAAACATTAAGAAAGCCAACTCAGTTATTTTTCAATTCTTGTGGAAAAACAAAACCCCACTATATTAAAAGATCAAATTTGGTGAAAGATTATGTTAAGCGTGATGTTAGAGCCTTAGACTTTGAATCAATGGTAGGAACTTTTAAGATGAACTGGCTCAGAGTTTGTTTATCTCAACCTGATTCCATGTGCTTTCATTTACCCAGATCTTATTTAAGCAATTAGGAGGAATTGATTTGTTATTAAAATGTGACTTTGAGATCAGTAAAATTCCTGTTCAATTATCTAATTTTCACAAACAGATTCTTTCTTTCTGGAAAATGTTGTTTACACACAACTTCTCTCCCCACATGTCAACACTATGGAACAATAGAGTGATAACTGTGAACAGAAAGTCAGTGTTTGTTAGAAACTGGTTTGAGAGTGGTGTTTTGTTTGTGACTGACTTGTTGGACTCCGATGGTACTCTGTTGGACTATGTATCCTTTTTGAAGAAATATCATTTATGTTGTCCGCAGAAGGAATACAGGAAGGTTTGTCGTGCTAATATGCAACATAATGTTATATACAGAAATCAAACCAGTGTTGCCAAATTTAAAAAATTGGTAATTGTAATCTAAATGATAGCAAATGTAACAATAAGGTTACTAGTGTGAACTTTAAATGAATTCTTTTCCACGATTTTGACTCGGCCAGGCATGTGCAGGCTTTTCATGGGGATCAGTCACTCGTGGAAAAGGCGTTTTCTAAATTTTCATGAATGACTTTAAACAATTCTTCATGTCACTTAAGAAACTGAAATCAAGTAAATCAATAAGGATCTGTGATGACATTTCTCATTTGTTATAGTTTTGATGTATGCCTCCAGTGCCGTGCTGTTATTCTGCACTCTTTATTACTGTGAATCTTTTTAGCTTTTTGTTTCGTTCCTTTCGTTCTTTTGCTGTTGTATTATAGTCTTTGAATGTTGATTTGTTTTATCCTTTGCGAGATCTTTTACTGTAGTGAATTTTATTTGTTTGTTAAATAAAAATAAAAAAAGAGTGAGTGGTGCTTGGCGATCCGACCGCTGATGGCGCTGTGGGCGCATTCTGGGCAACACCCGCTGCAGAAGAAGAAGAGGCGGAGGAATGCGGAAGTGGGCGTGGTTTATGTCTCGCAGGACGGCAGCATGGCGCTGAACGCAGGTAGAGTCTGAGAGAAACACTTATACTGTTTATTCATCATTCACGCGCGAGCACGTGATCCAGCTAACGGCTAGCTACAGCTCTGCATCTAAAACTGCTGTTTCACACTAATGATAAACAGATGTTTAATCATACTGTAGAGTGAAAGGTTTCACATCTGGAGTTTAACATAAACGAGGAAACGATTAAAGATACAATAATACAGAGGAGTGTGAGGATTAAATTTACCTCAGTGCTGTTAAATATTAGCTGATTAGCTCAGAGTGAAGAAAATACTGAAGCATGAACGCTAACGGTGACGTCACTGTTATGGAGCCAAATGATCCATTAATGAAACTGTGTGTGTGTGTGTGCCTGTCTGTCTCTCTGCTTGTGTGTGTGTGTCTCTGCTTGTGTGTGTGTCTCTGCTTGTGTGTGTGTCTCTGCTTGTGTGTGTGTCTCTGCTTGTGTGTGTGTGTCTCTGCTTGTGTGTGTGTGTGTCTCTGCTTGTGTGTGTGTGTCTCTCTGCTTGTGTGTGTGTGTGTGTCTCTCTGCTTGTGTGTGTGTGTCTCTCTGCTTGTGTGTGTGTGTCTCTCTGCTTGTGTGTGTGTGTCTCTCTGCTTGTGTGTGTGTGTCTCTCTGCTTGTGTGTGTGTCTCTCTGCTTGTGTGTGTGTGTCTCTCTGCTTGTGTGTGTGTGTCTCTCTGCTTGTGTGTGTGTGTCTCTCTGCTTGTGTGTGTGCGTGTCTCTCTCTGCTTGTGTGTGTGCGTGTCTCTCTCTGCTTGTGTGTGTGCGTGTCTCTCTCTGCTTGTGTGTGTGCGTGTGTCTCTGCTTGTGTGTGTGCGTGTGTCTCTGCTTGTGTGTGTGCGTGTGTCTCTGCTTGTGTGTGTGTCTCTGCTTGTGTGTGTGTCTCTGCTTGTGTGTGTGCGTGTGTCTCTGCTTGTGTGTGTGCGTGTCTCTCTCTGCTTGTGTGTGTGTGCGTGTCTCTCTCTGCTTGTGTGTGTGTGCGTGTCTCTCTCTGCTTGTGTGTGTGTGCGTGTCTCTCTCTGTTTGTGTGTGTGTGCGTGTCTCTCTCTGCTTGTGTGTGTGTGCGTGTCTCTCTCTGCTTGTGTGTGTGTGCGTGTCTCTCTCTGCTTGTGTGTGTGTGCGTGTCTCTCTCTGCTTGTGTGTGTGTGTCGCTTGTCTCTCTCTGCTTGTGTGTGTGTGCGTGTCTCTCTCTGCTTGTGTGTGTGTGCGTGTGCTCTCTCTGCTCTGCTTGTGTGTGTGCGTGTCTCTCTCTGCTTGTGTGTGTGTGCGTGTCTCTCTCTGCTTGTGTGTGTGTGCGTGTCTCTCTCTGCTTGTGTGTGTGTGCGTGTCTCTCTCTGCTTGTGTGTGTGTGTGCGTGTGTGTGTGTGCGTCTCTCTCTGCTTGTGTGTGTGTGCGTGTCTCTCTCTGCTTGTGTGTGTGTGCGTGTCTCTCTCTGCTTGTGTGTGTGTGTGTGTCTCTCTCTGCTTGTGTGTGTGTGCGTGTCTCTCTCTGCTTGTGTGTGTGTGTCGTGTCTCTCTCTGCTTGTGTGTGTGTGTGCGTGTCTCTCTCTGCTTGTGTGTGTGTGTGCGTGTCTCTCTCTGCTTGTGTGTGTGTGTGCGTGTCTCTCTCTGCTTGTGTGTGTGTGTGTGTGTATGCATGTTCTCAGATGAGGAGGATTTCGAGTGGGAGCCCCCGAGTGAGGCGGAGATGAAGGTATTTCAGGCGCGGCGAGAGCGTCAGGATAAAATCAGCAAACTGATGGGAGATTATTTACTGAAGGGCTACAAGATGCTGAGCGACTGCTGCGACGCCTGCGGGGTGTGTATCCTGGTGTAGTGTCATCATCCCTACATCAGCACCCGAGCTCACTAATGCTCCTGTAGAGTGTGTGAATGAAAACCACTCCCACCCACACACACGTGCGTTCCAACATCTAGCGTACAGCCTTCTGCATTATACCAGTACACACAGGGATCTGGAACAGGACTTTCAACAGAAACATGGGGATCTGAGGGTCAGGGTGCACATACTTTTGAGAATATAGTGCCTGCAGTAGGATAAGGAGATAGGAAAAGCACAAGCAGAACAGTTGAACGTATGTTAGCCACTCAGTAATGAAGTTGTGTGTGTGTTTGTGTGTGTGTGTTCCGTAGACGATCCTGCTGCAGGATAAGCAGAAGAAGAATTACTGCGTGGCGTGTCAGGAGCTCGACTCGGACATCGATAAGGACAACCCTGGTGTGTGACATTAACGCTTTGCGCTCTGTCTCATTTGTGTTATAAATACACACTTGTCACCTCCGAAGTGTGTATCTCACTGTGATCACACCTGAGTGTGTGTGTGTGAGATTAGGAACATACCCCACACCTTCCCCCTTCTGCACTCACACAAACGAGGTGAAGTATTACATAAAGCCCAGTATTACTCTAACACGTGTGTGTGTGTGTGTGTGTGTGTGTGTCAGCTCTAAACGCTCAGGCGGCTCTGTCTCAGGTACGAGAGCGTCAACTTGCCAATCATCACCCCCTCAGTGCAGATGAAACCCCGCCCCCTGTGTCAGAAGCCCCGCCCAGCAGCAGACCTGAGCACTGCGAGGGAGCGGCGTCCGGGCTCAGAGGCCCGGCTCCACCTCTTCCTCCTCCGCAGCCCCGCCCCCTTCCTGCTCCGTCTTCCCCCCCGCTGCAGAACCCGAGCGGTCTCACCAGCTCCGCGGCTCTTCCCCCACGTCCCCCTCCTCCTCCTCCTCACCAGGCCGCGGCGGACGCGCAGGACGCCGTGCTGGAGAAGCTGCGCTGGGCCACGACGGAGCTGCAGACGGCCATCTCGCTCGAGTCCTGCGTGCAGCTGTGTGGTCTGATCCGCACCTGCGCAGACACGCTGCAGAGCCTCAAACACCTCCAGCACTGAAACTGTACACACACACACACACACATTTACAGCACTGACTCCGAGTTCCTCTCTTCACACTGGTTGGACATCACTGATCTCACACCAGGCTCATCTTCTGGGGCGTGGCCGAGTTTACTGTTGGAGACAAAGATGTACTTACTCCGTGTGTGTGAGTGACATCACATATATAGTTGTTTATTGTAATAAACTCGGGAGGTGAAGCTGCAGTTACGCTGATTTACTCTTGAATTCGAAATAAACACTGGGACTGTGGTCTCACTTCTGGTCTCACTTTACTGTCTCAAAATCGCAATGCGCGCGCACACACACAACAGGTCTGTATACATGTTGATAAAGCAGACTAAACCTCACCGCTGTTTTTATTAAAATGTAGGTTAAACTGAGGGGTGTGGGTGTGAGCGGTGTGTGAGTGTCAGATCTGAGAGCGCAGTTTGATGATCATGTCACGTGATGTAGGGACACTTTGTAGTGTACACATAACGCTAAAGCACTTCCTGCTGCTAATTCCTTCTCCACTAGGTGGCCGTACTGTATGATTTCACACACACGGTTTCAGTTTCAGACCAGACTGTGCTGCATTCCTAACTTTACCTTCTGTTTATTCTCTTTTTCTCTACAATCTGGAATATATATATATTTTTTACATATATATTTGTGACTACACACACACACACAAACACAGGAGCTCGCGCACACACTGAGAGGGAATAATCAGCAGCAGGAGTTTATAAATATGGAGGTTTAACCCCAGACTTCCTCTGCACTTATTTGGTAAAAATGTGTGTGACGTTTAAGCTGCAGTCTGAGTGAAGTGTCTCTCTGTAATGCTGTGTTTAGGGGATTCTAAAAATACCACACACACACACAGGGTTCAACCCAGCTGCATAGTTCACTACTTGCATCGCTCCATTATATTCAGAAGTTTTGCCTTTAATATTGATGTAATGATCATCTCAGTCAAAATGATTCCATTACATTTTATTTCTATAGCGCTTTTAATATCGCTCACTATCACAAAGCATCAACAGAATGACAGAAGTGTGTGTGAGATGTGAGTGTGTGTGAGTCAGAATGGTCAGATGGTCCCTGATGAAGGAGTCGAGGGCGACGGTGCTGAGGGAAAAACTCCATGAGATGGTAACAGAAAGGAACCTTGAGAGGAACCAGACTCACCAGGGAACCCATCCTCATCTGGGTGATAACGGAGAGCAGGGATTTGATCTGCACTCATACTGTGTGTTAGGAGGCTGCAGGTTCAGTAGAACAGGAGACGTGATTAAGTTCATATGGAGTCCAGTTGGTTATTGGAGACTCAGGTAGACTGTAGGAAACTCCAGTCCTGAACTATCGAGAGACTGCAGTCACGAGTCCTCAGAGAAACAGCTGTGTGTATCAGCCGAGGACAGGAGCGTCTTCATGGTGAAGTGGAACCGTCCCCAGTCACCACACGCATCCCAGACAGACCACACGGGGCCCCATGTGACCAGATCTCCAACCATAAGAGGGACACCAGGACGAGTCAGACAGGTCCAGAGGACAGAGGGGGTCTGGATCACTGGCAGCTCAGGAGAGACGTGTGTAGTGAGACAGAGAGAGAGAGAGAGAGAGAGTGAGACGTGTGTAGTGAGAGCATCATATAGAGCGTCTCGGGTCTCCTTGAAACCATGTGATGGGGCCTGGAGTTCTGGTTGTTGCTATAAACAGTGCAGATCACTGATTGGCCAAACACTTTGCTTAGAGACATTAATTTAGTGTAGTGTGTGTGTGTGTGTGTGTGTGTGTGTGTGTGTGTGTGTGTGTGTGTGTAAAGGTCGATTCTTTTGCAAGTTTATACATGCTGTAGTATCTCAGGGATGATGAACTCATAAAGCCTCTGAGCTCATGATCGAGTAAGCGGCAGGGTGCGGACCACGCGGAAACTCCAGCTCACACACACACACACACACACATAGTGCTGTACACAATAAGGGCTTTTTTCCACCTTCATTCACTTCATAAACATTTAAAAGTGTTGCTGAATCTGTGTGTGTGTGTGTGTGTGTGTGTAACTTCTATATTTTTACATCTACAGAGTCTCATTATTTATTCATTTATTTATTTACTGTGTCTGCCTTCATTTCTCTCTACATCATTTTTCCTCAGTAATGAGCTCTACAGTGGTGAAGCTGAAATAGTGAAACATTCACTGTGTGTGTGTGTGTGTGTGTGTGTGTGTGTGTGTGTGTGTGTGTGTGTGTGTGAGTGTGAGTTATATAATGGGTATCTATAATATGATCATGAGCTATGATGTGATGTGAGTGTGTCATAATGAATCCTGCTTCATTGAAATGAAATAAGGGCTCAATATAATAATACGCACACACACACACACACACACACACACACACACACCCCTCCATCATCCTGCTTTCCACTTGTCCATGCTCAGCTGCTCCTGTCCATCTGTCTGTCCTCTTAAAATAAGTGCACTGTGAGGCAGAAACCCCCTACACCTCCTAAAATACACACACACACACACACACACACACAGTATACGGTGTGTACGGATTAAACTGTAAACTTTCATCATTGTTAAATTTATATCACCATAACAACATCTGAACTCATGTGACATCACAGACCACCACACTGTGCATCACACACACACACACACAACACACACTGCTGGTTAATAGGGAGACCGTGTCATTGTTACACAACTTGTTGTCCTTTTTGTCCAAACATAATAACAAACTTATTATAACTTCAAACACACACAGTGTAGTGTAATGATAACAGTGAAATTTCTTAAAAGGAAAATGATAGTAATGTTAATAAAAGTTTAAAATATAAAATAAAGACTCACTGTGTGAACTTTAGTGAATAATTTAGTAGTGTGTGTGTGTTTGTGTGTGTGTGTGTGTTTTGCATGTTGTCTCATCTCCAAGTTTGCATGCTGATTCACGCCCCTCTCTGACACACGGGTTGCCAGATTGTACCTTTTTCTGTGTAGGTATTTTTCCTCCTCATCCCTCTCCCTTCTCCTGCCCATGTCCCCCCCCCTCCTGACCCCCCCCCCCCCCCCCCCGATCCTCCTCCCCTCTCCCCCCCTGATACCCCTCCCCCTGACCCCCCTCCCAGTGTTCCCCCTCTCCCTCACTACCTGTTCAGTTTACAGAGGCTGATGTGCTCCAGTCTCAGCGCTGATACTCAGCAGGTCATCAGTTGTGTAGTTGTGTAATAGATGTTGTGCTTGACCTTTGACCCCCCCCTCCCATCCCCTTAGTGTCTCAGTAAATGTAAAAGTCTCTCCTTTAAACTTTCACTTTTAAATCACCAACCAGGCAACCCGGACCCGCGCGCGCAACCTGGCAACCCGGGCAGCTCCCTCCGCGCGCGCAGCTCCTCTCCCAGTCAGTCAGTCCGCGCGCGCCCGGGCACAGGGGGGCAGTTTGGGTTATTTACCCCGATAACACTCCGGAGTGTGTGTGTGTGTGTGTGTGTGTGTGCGTGTGTCTGCGCGCGCGCCGTTAGAACCGCAGCTCGGGTGAATCCCACGAAGAGGACAAGAGGGGAAGCTCGAAACCCACTCTGCGCCTCAGGAGTGTGTGTGTCAGTGTGTGAGTGTGTGTGTGAGTGTGTGAGTGTGTGTGAGTGTGTGTGTGTGTGTCAGTGTGTGGTTATCTGCTCGATGCCCCCGGAGCGTTAGTCTCCAGTCCAGGAGGAGATGAGTTCCGTGTGGAAGCGGCTGCAGCGCGTGGGGAAGAGGGCGAGCAGGTTCCAGTTCGTGGCTTCATATCAGGAACTTACTGTGGAGTGCACGAGGAAATGGTGAGTGTGTACGAGTGTGTGTATGAGTGTGCGCGCGCGCGCGGCTGTGTTCCGTTAGAGCGCAGTTTCCTGTGTGTGTTCCGCGCGCTGAGCTCTGAGTGTTAAACCCTCGGGTTACTTCTTACTTCTTATATTAGTTTAGTTGTAACTTTATGTTTTTAATGTCTCAGTGTCTCACACACACACATACACACACACACCGCGCGCGCGCCTCCGCCCCACTTCCGATTCTTTTTATTTTAATTAAAGTGATGAAAGGCGCGCGCGCGCCGCTTCCGTGTTACACTCAGACGCTTTGAAGTTCTTCACACGGGCCGCGTCCCAAATCACAGCCTATAAACAGAACATTCTGGCAGAGTGAGTCAGGGCAGCGGGGTGCTGGGGTCCGGGCTGTGTCCCAAACCCCACACACACACACACACACACACACACACACACACACACCAGCCTACTAGTGGAGCTCCAGTTTGTGTTCATGTTCAATGTTAATGCTGTTATCTGTAATAAACTGAGGCTTTGAATCAACAGGCTCCGTTCCAAACCGCACTAAACCATGTGGTGAAGTAGTGCACTACCTGAGTGGGGACAGGGGTGACTGGGACTGAGCTCTAGTACAGAGGATTAAAATGCTGAGTCTGTGTCCCAAATCACACGCTGCTGCTGTTAATAGTACATGTAACTAGTGTGCCAGTTAAATGGAAACCTTTTGTCCACCATCCCACTAACACAAGCAGCGTGTTGAACAGTACACACAGGTGAGGGTGTGGTTTAGGACACTTCCATAACTCACTCTCTTTAAAGGGTCGAAAACAAGCAGTTTAAAACACAGCCAGGAACTCAGTGATTATTTCAGGTCTAAGAGGCCAAAGGTCAGGACCAAAGGTCCAGGAGTCTTAATGTCATCAGAACACCTGATCAGAGAAATGCAGCGTAATCGTGGCACAGTGACCTTTGACCTCACACTAAGATAGCACAGAGATCATTAGGCGTGGGCAGTGTGTGTGGACCACTCCCTGATGAGACACTTAACACTCTTAAGTTTACACTGTGTTCATGCTGATTACTGTGTGTGTGTGTCTGTGTGTGTGTGTGAATACCTTGTGTAACAATAAAGAAAATAAACATATAAAAATACATTAGTATTAACACATTTATATATCCGTGCAAATAAACATACATATAAAACATAAAAATATATTAAACATAAAAAAAATTAAAAAGTAAGAACAAGTAATAATAATAATAATAATAATAATAATAATAATAATATAAAGGGAATAAAAGAGTCAGTATAAAACTAATAAAATAAATACTGTACAGAGGGGAGTGTGAAGACATTTCTAATCACTAATGAATTGATTTACAGACACTACACACACACACACACACACAAACAGTCAGTTTTAATCAGAGACGCAGTGTAAGTGATAAAAACGTAGCTGAGATTAAATGTAATTGACATAAACAGATTCCAGAGAGCTGATGGTGTGAAGGGTGTGACAACAAAATGAGATTCTGGCAGTTTTTAGAGAAGAAGAAGTAAGAAGTCACTCTTTCTGAAACTCCGCCTCCTAAATCAGCCTTTTGAGTTATAATATAAAACCCAGTAATCTCCTGCACTGTAGCGAGGCAGACAGGAAGCTGTGGCAGCAAACAGGAAGCAGGAGAAGTGCTGAGTTCTGTTTTGCACAAAAGCTTTTTTATTCATAAAGTTTGTTGAAGATGATGAGAAACATTATAAACAGCACAAACACTACAGTTTAGAGCCTCGTCCTCATCCTCAGAGCCGCCAGACGGAAGTCCATGACTGCCGGGGAAACTGAAACACACACTGACGGAGTGTAAACGGAGTGTGAGCCTCCTCTCACTGCGCTTCAACATTCTCCACAACACCATCCAACACATTTAGCTCGTCCACCCCGTCGTGGTCACACAGCTGGAGGTTTCACTTCACCGATCATGTGACAGGAAGAAGTGTGTTTCACAGAACATGTGTAGAATGAAATCTTCTAGAAGAGTGTTCTGGTGTAGACAACCCTGCGCGTGTGTGTGTGTGTGTGTGTGTGCGTTTAATTTGGTCTAAAATAAGGACATGTAGAAACAGCTGACATTCTGCACAGTTCATCTCCTACATAAAGTGCTGAGTGCAGAAGTGACCTCCTCCCCAGGGTAATGTGTGTGTGTATGTGTGTGTGTGTGAGTGTGTGAAATCAGATTGACTGATTATCAGCCCATAAATGTTGATCTGGGTTTAAATCACACTTTGTACTGAAGGTAGAAGTCTGCACACGTGTGTGTGTGTGTGTGTGTGTGTGTGTTGAAGTGTGTATTCCTCTCATCCTTCAGCTTTATTCTCTCTCTTCAGGTTAGTGATGTAAACTCTTTCCTCTTGTCATGTGACTGAGAGCGAGTGTAACCTGTGTAAATCTGACTGATACACAGCGCTCACACTGGAGACTCCTTACACTGACGTCTCTCAGGGCGTTTTCACACTGGGGGTCCCGGATCCGTTTCCGAGTACATTTGGCCCTGGGACCAGTTGATTTTTGTCTGTGAGAATGTAATCGTTCCGAATCGTTCCGCGCTCGGGAACGAATCCCTGGACCGATTGCAGAGGTGGTTTCGGGAACGATTCATAAGTACGCGCTCGTGCTCAAAAGAGGAAGTGACGTAATTCCAGTTCGCCTCCGTACACAAACACACGTGGCTGTTGAAGAATCTCTGTAATGCCGAAGTATAGCATTTGCTAGAAATTTAGACAGACGTAAATATCCGGAGATAATCGGACACTACACATAAAAACTCCGATATTTACTGAAGTATCCGTAAGTATTTAGACGCGCGTGCGTACAGCAGCACTGAGCGATGCCGCGCGGAGTTAAACACACTGCGGCTCGTGCAGCACACAGCGCGCGCTGCCATACTGAAGTGAGGAAAAGATGAGCAATAGGATAAAAACTATCCGGTGTGACCGAGTCGGAACCCCTCTGACCCACAACAACATCTACCTTCATCATCGGAACCGGACCGCGTGGAGCCTGGTCCAGCAGAGAGCCTGCGCGTGAGCGGTGAGTTCATATTAAACACTATTAACTCCTGTTATTAACACTGTTACAGAGAGTCTCATATCATCACCACATCTCCAGGTGACTGTCTGTGGATCTCGTGGTGACATTTAAATGCATATAATAAGATCTACAGGATGATCCTTTCACATTAGCTCACAGTAAAGTTCACTTGGAATGTTCATGTCTGCTCACTTTAAGGCCTCAGATCATTTCACTGTTCAGAAGAGCAGAATGTGATGAACTCCAGCGTTGTGCTTATGTAGCTATTAGACTTACAGCTACTTTACTCTTTAATCATATTATGTAGAACCTTCATGTATATTCTTCAACACATCTCAGAGACACTTATAAACACTGAGATGCTGATGAGCCACATAAGCTCCCCTACAAAAAATAACTGCAGTTTTCAAGTGTCAAAACTGCAGTTTTCTACATATACAGTACATATGCAGGAAACGCAGTAATTTGGACATGAATTTACTGCATTTTTTCTTAATACTGCAGTAATACTGCAATAACGACTGCAATAGTCCTGCAGTAATACTGTAATAATCCTGCAATATAATGCAGTAATACCGCGATACTACAGTTAATATTAAACAGCTACTGCAGTTAAAATAGTAGTTGTACTGCAAATAAAATGTACAGGTATAGGCAATTTGAATAAAGCTGAAAAATTACTTACAGTATTTCTATAATCTAAATGTGTGATGTAGTGTAATACAACTACATTACAACAACATTATTGCACTTCATTTTATTTTTTTATTAAAAAAAAAATCAATAAAGCAACACACTTAAAACATTAAAAACAACCAGGAGACACTGCTGTCAATCAGTGTATGACTGGTCGAGTGTGTGAATATATTACAAGGCGTGAGGTGTGTAGCTGGAAGCCTGGAGAGGTTTGACGCCTCCTCATTCTTCAACTTAGTTTGAATAAACACTTTCACCTTCCCTTCCTTCACTTTAAAGACATTCTTGAAAAGCAAACAGCAAGACAAATATTCATTACGAGGTGTGTAAAAAAACACATTTGAATAATTAAAATGAAATCATTCCATATATACTCAACATTACATGTTTTACTGAGAAACGATCTATTTCTGTCATTACGTCCTAAACTATTGCTAAATAATGGCTCGAGTTTGCTGTTTTGATAGCGACCCTGTTAATTAATTAAGATTTCAGAATGTAATGTGAAAGTGATGACTCTGGCATTGGTTTAGAGATTCTGACTTATAATCACTCTGGTTGATTATATGTGGAATGACCAAATATTATTAAAATATGAACTCAATTTACTCCCCTGTAACAGCTGCTGTTTGTTGGGCTGGGAGGGTCCCCTTAGTGCCATGTGCTGAGTTTGAAGCTTTGCAGATTCTATTAACAAAAGACAACAAATAAAGCAAATGCTTATCAAGAAGAAAACTCAGAGAAGTGTTTTGTTGTCCGAATGAGCACCACTGGATTCATAAAAAGAAAGTGGACCATTGGCAGACTGTGTGAGATTTTAGATAATCCTGTAATATTTTATCAGGTAAAATCCAACCACACCTTTGTTCCACAGAGTGATGTCCACCTCTTGACGTCTTTCTGAAACATGAAGACAAACAAGTTTAAGACTGACTAAGCAAAAATATAAATGTGCTCTGAGAACCCCACACAACACAAAAAAAACTTATTACGCACCCAGCCAAATCTGATTGATTAAAAATTAGTTTTTAGTAAAGGAAAATAAAGAGAAGAGAAAAAGTATGTTTCCTACCAGGAGTGAAGTCTGCCCAGGGTCTAATGCTGACCTCTCGGCCTTCTCCCTCTTCCCCTTTCCCAGAGTCTGCTCTGAGGTGATCAGAGGAACACTGGAGAGGAACACAGTCCTCCTCTCGATCTTCTCTCTCGTGTGAGGGCTGATGGACGACTACAGACACAAACACAGGACGTTTACAGCCGAATCATTTTTACTCACATTGTGTAGTGTTACACATTAAGAAATCAACTTGCACTTATATGGTCTATAGTTAAACTGAGCTATACATTTACAACTGAATCCAATGCTAGCAGTGGGCTACCTCAGGTTAACCTAGCTAGCATGCTAACAGTATAGCGGTTAACATTAGAAAACACGCACACATTTAGGACAATGCCATTAACACCGCATAGCGATAGAACACAATAACTAGTTAAATAACTTTATATATAGTAAAATAATAAAAGTGACTTAAGGTCCCACTCAGCACTTAACTGAATGGTGTGACAGGGCCATCGCTCAGCTGCGGCTGTGCTCCTCCTCCACAAGACGACACGCCCCCTTTCTAGATTCTTCCAACTCGGCAAGTTTTCTTGGCTCAACTTTGAAATTCTCATCTTGATTTAATTCTGATATGTCGCGAGTGTGTACCGTTTTATCAATAATAAAGTCTATAAGAGAGTTATAGCACTCCATCCTGTCTGAGGTTCTCAGTAACGACACACACAAACCGTTAGTGTCTCTTTCTCTGTCGTTTCGGTCAGCGCGCGCGTCTCTAAATGAACGAGAACCGTACCGCGCATGCGCGCGCTATGGGACTGCATCGCGCGCTCTGTAGTTCAAACCCTGTGTGAGGATTAGATGTGACCTTGTAGTCTTATTGTCTGGTGAGGACAAGTCGTACAGTGGTGCATATTTAAGCGCGTCTCAGTTTTACACTGGAAGAGTATAAGAGGAAGACGTTATTGTTTTCCTCGCACACACACTGTTTGCTTCCACCTGCTCCCAACTGGCTTCTGTTTGCCTGACAATAAGATGCCCCTGGCATTCAGAAGTCAGAATCACAAACTACAACTGAGACACACATCACTTCACGGAATGAATTTAGTAGGATCCTATATTTCTTGAACCAAACTAGAAGCATAACATAATAATAATAATAATAATAATAATAATAATAGTATAACCTAGTTAAGGACTGCAGGATTCAGTGCAGGATTAACTGTTCAATAACTACAAAGTTACAGAAGAATATTTTAATGCAACTACATTCCAACTGCATTTAACTGAAATAGTACGGAATAAATAGTATTTCTTTGTACTTTACAAAACTGCAGTTTAACTGCAGTTTTTATCCCAGAAGCTGCAGGAGCTGAAGTTATTATTATTATTATTTTTTACAATGGACAACGTTACAGAATCATATTTCAATACAACTGCACTCTTAACTGCACTGTACTGCATTGTACTTCACAAAAACTGTAGTAAAACTGCAGTTTCCCCCCAGAAACTACAGTTATTTTTTTGTAAGGGTCCACACACACTTTCAGGTTATCTGTGATCGCTGTGACAAAATGTAAATGTTGGAAAAATTAAATTTGTACAAGCTGTTATGGTTGCAACTTTCAGCTAATTTCTTGCCTTTATACTTTCTTGCAGACAGACACTGGAGGAAACACAGACAGACAGACCTTGGACAGCAGCACAAGACCAGCTAACAACAGAAGAAAGAGACAAAACCTGACGTGCAGAGCAGGAGACTCATAATGTCTGTATGAAATCTCAGCTTTAGATGGAGAAGCGCCGACTACAGATACAGAGGAAGGAACAGCAAGAGATCGAATAGGACGTTGATGCAGACGACGGACCAACTGTTGTCTTCATTTCATTAACACACCCTCTTGCTATGCAAGTACAAGTAAATATAAAATATGCTACATTTTAATGTTTAGATTTTTTTGTCCTATTTGACAGCTACTTTTGTTACAAAATTTACTTTTATTATATTTTTATTTATTAATGTTTAATAAAACCTTTTGCACTCTATCCAGTACTTTGTCTCTATTCCAAATCCCCCACACTCATCTTGGATTTTACAGTATACATTTATTTTTACATTTACAAAAATACAATATAAACACACGGCACACGAAACATGTTAAACACTAAACATTGATGCATGGTGAGGTTTTAAATTAAGTTTCAGCATCTCGGGTAAGTTTGAGAATCTACACATGACAAGTTAAGGAAAAAAGAGCACAAGCATCTCTCTTGTAGGACTGTTGACATCCTGGCATCACACACCAGCCCTCTCTAAACCCAGATGATCCTGAGGAGAACAGAAAAATGCATGATTAGATATTTATCATTTATTATATGTATCTACGCTATTTGTTGAACTTTATTCTAGCAGACATTATATTTATTTCTAGCATTTATTGCATTTATTTATTCATTGTTTACATCTGTGATTAATTTACAGTGTACATAAACACTATTTATATGATGAAGTAAACATTTGAAATGTGCTATGACTAAAGAAGGTAATGTTTAATGATCACTTTATTTCTATTTGACTGTAAATCAGTAGAGAATGTGGACACACCTGATTCCTCACCTTACAGAGTAGAGATGTAAAGTCATTCCTCAGTGCCTCGTGCTGTGTCCGTGCAGCGCGCGCTCATCTCACCCTCTGAGTCGCGCGACAGATGTGTCAGTAGGCATGTTGTTTACAGCGCCGTTGTTTTTGTCATAAAAATAAAAACATCCACACGGAGCATTAACAGGTGTCTCACAGTTCATGACCCGAGTGGCGTTTCTTCTTCTTTCTTAGTTTTTTTCCGGCGAAAAACAAACCAACTGCCTCTCTACCGCCACCTGCTGTTTCCGGTTGTGTAAATACGCGAGTGTCCCCGGGATCACAATCGCTATTACAGTGTGAACGCAGACCTGCGGGGGGATGGGGG
>QNUK01001208.1:27500-45000 GCA_013621035.1 Clarias magur
TGTGTTTTGTGTGCGCATGTTTAAGAGGTGTTTTAATAAGATCTTTCTTAAATATTGAGAAAAGCAGATTTCGACAAATACACACCTGTTTATGTTCCTGCTCGCTCCGTACCGTGTCAGCCATGTTGGACGTGTGACCGAGAGCGAGACGCAGGAGGAAGTGGAAAACCTTCAGAAGCAGCTAGATGGAGATGCGAACATTAGAGCCACCGGTTTCAGCATAGAGTCAGGGAACGAGTCAATAGAAAAGACAGATGAGAATGACTCCATGAGGAAAATTCAGGAACCAAAAGTTCATGCTGAGGATCAGGAGTTTGTTCCTGAAAAGGAAGAGACGTGTTCAGAGCCTTCAGGCCTCGTGAAAGGGATCATCTGTGCTCTGTATAAAGGGTAAGTGTAAGAGGAAGCGGAGGATCCCAGAGTGAGTCGTCTCTGCACCTGCATGGACCATAAGGTTGAAGTATTTGCATGACATAATGGAACGTGTATAAAGTTCACATCTAGCCTCTGCTGTGTCCCGCGTGGTGATTTCCGTTTTTCTCCAAACTTGCTTGTTCTCAGCTATGAGACGGTGACGTCCATGTTGATGCAGCCGAGTCCTACAGAAACAGACAATTGCGAAGACATAGCACCTGGAAGCCAAGAGTTTGAGGTCCTTCCACCTGAACCATTTTGTGATACAAACCTGATCAAAACTGTGACAGAAGCTGCGGCGGAACGTCAAACTCCAGTGATTGAAGAAAGTGTTTCGACACGTATTCCCTGTGAGAAAGCGAGTCATGTGACCTTGCGTTCGGTGCCTCCAGGACAGAGCCTGGTGGACTGCCTGAGGTTGGCAGCTTCAGAGGTGGAAAGAGAAGCAGAGTGGGTTAAAAACAAACAAGAAGCAGAAACAAGCAACGGGAAAAGAACAGTACGCAAAGTGAAGATCAGCAAAGACGAGTCGTCAGGTGTGGAAGGCCAGAACCGGACAAATGAACAGAAACCTAAAGCAAGTGAGAGCTCACAACCGGTATTTGAGAAGTTCATGGGGAAGAGTCCAACTCCAGAGATTAACACCAGTGCAGATAATAATAACGCACCAGGTCTTTACTCCACTGAGGATGTTCCACTTTTAAAAGAGGTTGATTTCGTGGACATAGCAAGTGAAGAACCCTTAGAGAATGCTAATGAAAAACCTGAAGAAGTTAAATTAGACCTCCAGAAGAAGGAGATGTATGTCTGTCTATCGGGGTTGTCTGACACCAAAGAGGAGGAGCTGGAGTTTGAGGTGGGGCAGGAGGACATAGGGACAGTGTGGTTCTCTGAGCTCTACATGGATGGAGGGTAAGTGCATGAAGCGTTGTTTGATGGCTTCATGTTGGTGAAAATGGATGTACTTGAAGTTCCTGGGCAGCATCAGATTTCTTTTGCATGTTCTCTGAAGAGCAGAGGAGCATGCTAGACTGTATATTGAAGCTTCATTACACACTCTGAGCTTCGGTATCTCCAGTCTGCACCTGAACTGGGGTTACACCACGACTGCTGGGCCAGGTGTCGTAGGTGTTGATGGAGAAAGCTTGAGGTTTTGCAAAAGCATGAGAGCTTTGTTTCTCCATTGCTGCAGTGCATTGTAGTTATGAAGAGCTTCTCATCGTGTCAAAGGAAAGAAACCGTGCATGTGTGTGTCAACTCTTCGGTGTTGCAGTGGGTTTGCCGTTTTCGTGTGCTCGTAAATGTGAGCCGTCAGATCTACTCAGGTGTTAAGTCACACGGGTCAGTTTTGCTCTATGGCCAGTAGAGGGCAGTAGGTGAAACGTATCAAATCTTCAAATTTGGCGAAAATCGTTTGATAAATATTTTATCTTCCTGTTCTTTCAGCAGGAAAGTTTTAACCATAAACATTGTTTTAAAACATTTAAAGGGATACAAGCCAAGCTTGTGACTCTAGTTGTGACAGATTTTGGTGCGTTTTTCCCCAAGGTGCTCCTCATACCCAAGTTCACACTGGCCATATCTGACGAACCGCGAATACAGGAATAAACTACAGCATCAGAACTAAGCTTACTGAACCAGGAATCTGAAAATATGTGACTTCACACCTGATTTGATGTGACTTGTTGCATTTATTATGGAGCGAAAGCGATACCGTCTCATGTCCAATCAGACACCTCAGTAGGGTCGGTTTTTGGGACAGTGACCTCAAACAAGATGCTAAGTCAAGAAACGCAAGTATGGACTTTCTCACTGCTGAAAAGCAGAAGTCAGTCGTGTGACCTAAATCTCTGTAATCGTTTTCTGACTGAGGATAAAAAACAGGAAATGAAACTGCTGGTGGAGCATCAGGCACCCAGCAAGACAATTTGATTAGAGATTTGACTTCTGATGCCCTGAGACATAGCGCTCGTGTGTGCGACCCGTTGGCACATCAACACTCTGCTGAATTAAAGCTGATATTTAACGCTTAGCCTCATCGTCGCGTTTCTAATCCAATGTGCTTGAGCTCAGATTGAGAGCGTGACGTTGCTTAAGGCTGAGCGCTGTGTGCCTCGTGTCTCCTCGTGTCTGCACGCTGCATGTTTATAAAGAGATGCCATGTTTCCTCATTGGTGTCCCATTTCTCACAGAGGGAAGGAATCCCCAGCATCGAGTGAGATCATCACCACCACACCCGGATCAGCGTCACAGAACTCCCAACCTGAGCAAAAACATCCTGCAAAAGACACCCAACCTCGTGAAACACAGCAGAAAGGAGCTTCAGAGCAGGAAGTCAGCGTTCCCCCTGGTTCCATTGTTCTATCACAGCACAACACAAACGAAGGAAGTGGAAGTAAGAATGAGGAACAGATGAGGGGAAGTTCGATCCCTTCATCAGAGCACACTAACAAAGTAAACACACACCCTGTGCTCGCTCTTCCCCAAACCAGAAAAGATCATCTTCTTATCAAAGCCCTAGCATCAGATTCCTCAGTGAGTAGAACAGCAACACGGCAGTCAGATGACATCCAACCATCTTTAGAAAAACAGAAGGAAACGCCTGCTGACCTCAAATTACATTTAGGAACAGGAAAAGATCAGGCAGGTGAAGTTCAACAGGTCCTAGATCAAGCCAAACATAAAGCAGATCATGTCTGTAGCCCCTTAGGAACATCTAAGGATCTGACAGATGATGGCAAAAGATCTTTAGAAATAGTTCAAGACCTGGGAGATAACATCACAAAGTTGTTAGGAGCAGATCTAGAACAGCCTGATGAAGTAAAAGGTACAGATCATCCAGGCCATACTAACACATGTTTAGGAACAGAAAAAGAACTAGAAAGCCCCAGCAGATCTTTAGAAACAGTGAAAGAAGAGCTAGAAGATGTTCAGAGATCTTTGGGAATAGCTGAGGAAAAGCCTGATGAATGTCAAAGATCTTTAGAAGTATTGAAAGAAGAGCTAAAGGAGGTTGAAGGATCTTTAGGAGATGCTGAGAAACACACAGGTGACGCTAACACATGTTCATTAGTCCAAGCTCAAACAGAAGACTTCAAAGAAGCAGATAAAAAACAGGTAGATAACGTTCGGAGAGCTTTAGGAACAGTAATTGAACAGACAGATGAGGTCAGTAGATCTGTAGAAACAGCTAAAGAACAGTTAGATGATCTCAAGGGATTCATAGTAAGGTCTAAGGAACAGCTCGATGATATCACTGGAGGTTTACAAACAGAAAAGCAAGAAGCAGACATTACCAGAAGAAGGTCTAAAGAATTTCCAGATGATGTTAAAGATGAAACAATTTCTCCAGGGAGCTCAGTGGCAGCACAGCCTGAACTTTCACCCCAGCATGAAGAAACATTTGACTCTCTTACCCAAGATATTACAGAACCATCTGCTGTGTCAGTGGAGCGCTTCCTGTTGGAGAAGATTCGGCAACTCGCAGAGGACGCTAACACATCTCCACTGTCTGTTCCTCCTCCAGTTCCTGTTCAGGTTTCTCGGCAAAGAAGGCGTCTTGTCCCCTCTGAATCCGACTTTGTTCTTCCTCCAACACCTCCACTTCAGCACCAGGTCTACACCGTGTCACCAGAACATGAAGAACAGCGCGAACTTCCTGTTCCTGAAGTCACCGTGACAGATGAAGTTCGAATGGCAGTGACCTGTGAAGAACCCACTGTAGATGCTGTTGAGAGCGAGCAAGCCCTGTGGTTAGATGATGAGAGAGTTGAGACACAAGATTCCAAAGTCGAAGGTGAAACTGGGGACAGCGTTCCAGTCGACAGGGTCGGCACCAAGGACGAGCTTGACGAGGCTCAGATAGAAACGTCAAAACCTTCTCCGCTCTCAGACCCTCTGTAAGTGTGAGGAGAACCACTGCGCTGAAATAACCGAACTCCAGCAGAGTTCATCAGGCTTGTTTCTGATTGGTTCCTGCAGATGAACACACAGATTAGCAGATTAGCATTAGCCAGAGTCTTAGCCTGGACAAACACACTTTTTTAAACACTTTTTTTTTTTTTTTTTACTTTTTATTACTATTTTAATCAGTTATTTATTTAATTATGTTATATGTTTAGTTATTTTATTATTAAAAATATATTTTCTTAGGATAATGAACATTTATTTTTAAACTTCAAGCCATAATAAAAACAAGAAAAGCTACTCATGCTAACTATGCTAACGGTGTGATCTGTGATTAGCAGTTACGCTTCATGCACATGCTGCATTTTACCCATTTAAAATTAGATTTAATAATGTGGAGCATCTGAGACGAGAGTTATTGTTCCCAGTCTTTCTCTCTCTTATTTTTGTAAAGTATAGATGAGGTTGTGTATATGAGATTGTATAAAGCTGCTTTGCGACGGTAAAATGTAACCTCGTCTCTACTGAGCCTGGAGACTGTTTGCACTGAACACAGATTTGTTTCATTAATGTTAAATAAACTTCTCGTGACAAAAACCTCATCACATCACCAGTTACACATGTTCCTCTGTTATACAACGCTGTACACGTCTCTCTGTACGGTGCTGTTACTATAGAAACAATATCGCATTCAGACAAGTGCATTAATATAAACGTGTAGCTCACAGTACAGAACTGTTCTACAGAATAACACACACCTCCTGACCGATTGGGTTGAAGCATTTAACGGTTCTGTGAAATAAACAAGTTATGATAAGAGACTCATTGTCTCCCCCATGGTGTGTGTGTGTGTGTGTGTGTGTGTGTGTGAGGATGGAGAAGTAAACTGCTCTCTGGCTGTGCTGCAGGTGCGTGCGGGTGGCTGGTGAAGGTTCCTCTGGTTCAGGATCATCAGGATCCTTAAAGGCGGAGGGTGTGAGCGCGGTTACGGAGATTGACGGCCGACCCCCTGCGTGTGAGGACGCGGTGAAGACGCCGTCACCGTCGGTCCTGCCTCACACCAAGAAGAAAAACATCCCTCCATCTGTCAGTCTACAAGGAGTCAGACACGACGTGCACACACCTGAGCAGGTGACGTATGTCCTGATAATGCTCTTTCTGATGGAGAAGTCTAATCTCGCCATGTTTCATTCAGCGGGTGGCGCTATAAGCAGCCAGCACTATTGTGCTCCATAGATACCGAGGACACCTGTGTTAATTAGGACATATGAGTTAGTGCACATCCTTCTGCCTGAAATATTCAGCTCTGTGCTTGTCTCACTGTCTCTCTCTCTGTCTCTCTCTGTGTCTCAAAGCGGGTATACGCGAAGAATATAGAATTTTATTGTGCAGTAACCTTTATGAGATAAATAAAGGCTGAATTTAACTTAATTCTGTCTTTCTTGCTCTGTCTGTCTCTCACTCACTCTCTCTCTCTCTCTCACTGTCTGTCTCTTGGTGTGTCTGTCTGTGTGTCTGCCTGTAGGTGGCGCCTCCCCTCCCGAGCCCTGGCCTGGTGAGCAGCAGTCAGTCATTGTTGCAGTGGTGTCAGGAAGTCACGCAGGACTACAGCGGTGTGAAGGTGACCAACTTCAGCACGTCCTGGAGGAACGGCCTGGCCTTCTGCGCCATCCTGCACCACTTCCACCCAGACAGGATGTGAGTCACTCACACCCACCCAAAACACACACCCCAACCACACCACCCACCACCAACCCCAACCCCCACCCCACCACCACCCCAACCACCACCCAACACACCACCCCCAACACCCCACCGCGTCGAGACCCCACCCCCCACACACCACACACCACCCCCAAACATCGCCCACCCCCAACACCCCACACACCCCAACACACCACCCCAACACCTCACCCCAGCCCCCACCCCAACACCCCACCCCAACACACCCCCCAACACTGACCCCACCACACCACCCCAACACACCACCGCGATGCCCCAACACACCACCCCAACAGCACCACCCAACACCCCACCCCACCCCACCCCAACACACCACCAACACACCACCCCAAACACACCACCCCAACACCCACCCCACCCCAACACACCACCCCAACCACCCCACCCCCACCCCGACGGCCCCACAACCCACCCCAACAACCCCACACACCACCCCCAACACACCACCCCAAACACACCACCCCAACAACCCCCCACACCCAACACACTGCACCCCAACACACCACCCCCACCCCAACCCCACCCAACCCACCACACCACCCACCCCCACCCGTAACACACCACCCCAACACTGACCCCAACACACCCACCCCAACCACCCCAACCCCAGCACCACAAGCCAGCCCCAGAGCCCAGCACACACCACCCCAACACCCCACCACCCCAACACCCCACCCCAACCCCACACCCCACTCCCACCACCACCCAAACACCACCCAACACACCACACCCAACCCCCACCCCAACACAACCACCCCAACACCCAACACACCCACCCCAACACACCACCCCACCACAGCCACCGCCAACACACCACCCCAACACACCACCCCAACACCCCCCCACACATCAACACCCACCCACCAAACATCCACCCCAACACCCCACCCCACACCACCCCAACACCACCCACCCCAACACCCACCACACCACCCCACCCAAACATCACCCAACACACCACCCCAACACCCCACCACACCACCCCAACACCCCACCCCACACCCCACCCCAACACCCCACCCCAACACACCACCCCACCACCCCCACCACACATCACCCCAACACACCACCCCAACACCCACCCCAAAACACCACCACACCACTGTACACCACCACCCCACCCCACCCCAACACCCACCCCAACGCACATTCACCCCAACCACACCACCCCACCACACCACCCCACCACCCCAACACCCCACTTTAACCCCCAACACATCAACACACCACCCCAACACACCACCCCAACACCCCACCACACCACCCAACACCACCACTAACCCACCCCAACACCCCACCCCAACACACCACCCACACACCCCTGACACACCACCCCACACCCCAACACACACCCCAACACACCCACCACCCCCCACCACACCACCCCAACACACCACCCCCACACCCACCCAACCATCACCCCAACACACCACCCCAACAACCACCCCACCCACACCACCACCCACCCCAAACCCCACACCCCAACACCCCACCCCAACGCCCAACCCACACCACCCCCACACACCACCCCAACACACCACCCCCCAACCACACCACAACACCCACCCCACCACCACCCCAACACCACATCCAACACACCACCCCACCCCACCGCACATCACACCACCCCAACACACCACCCCAACACCCCACCTCCCACCCCAACACCCCACCCCAAACACACCACCCCAACACCCCACCCCAACACCCCAACACACCACCCAACACCCAACACCCCAACACACACCACACACCACCCACCCCCACCCCAACCACACCACCCCACCACACCACCCCCACACACCACCCCAACCACCCAACACCACCCCAACACCCCACCCCACCCCAACACCACCCAACACACCACCCCAACACCCCACCCCAACACCCCACCAACACCCCCACCCCACCACACCACCCCACCACACACCACCCCAACCACCACCCACACCACCCCACACCACCCCAACCCACCACACCCCCCACCCCAACACCCCACCCCACCCCACCCCAACACACCACTAACCCCCAACCACACCGCCTTACCCCCCCAACACACCAACCTGCCCACCACCACCCCAACCACCCCACCCCAACACCACAACAACACCACATCACCAACACCCCAACACACCACCCCAACCAACCACCCACCCAACACACCACCCCAACACACCACCCCACCACACCACCCCAACACACCACCCCAACACACCACCCCAACACCCCACCACACATCACCAACCAACACATCACCCCAACCAACACATCACCCCAACACACCACCCCAACACACCACCCCAACACACCACCCCAACACATCACCCCAACACATCACCCCAACACACCACCCCACCACACCACCCCAACACCCACCACACCACCCCACCCCAAACAACCCCAACACCACCCCCACCCCAACCACACCACCCCAACACCCACCCAAACCACACCACCCCAAAACCACCCAACACATACCCCAACACATCACCCCAACAAACACATCACCCCAACACACCACCCCAACACACCAACCCCAACACACCACCCCAACACACCACCCCAACACACCACCCCAACACCCCACCCACACCACCCCCAAACCCACCCCAAACACATCACCCACACACCACCCAACACCCCACCACACCCCCCCAACACCCCACCCCAACACACCACCCCAACACCCCACCCCAACACATCCACCCCAAACACACCACCCCAACAACCACCCCAACACACCCACCCCACACACCACCCCACCACACCACCCAACACCACCCCAACACACCACCCCAACACCCCAACACACCACCCCAACACACCACCCCAACACCCCACCACACATCACCAACCAACACATCACCCCAACCAACACATCACCCCAACACACCACCCCAACACACCACCCCAACACACCACCCCAACACATCACCCCAACACATCACCCCAACACACCACCCCACCACACCACCCCAAAACACCACCCAACACCCCACCACACCACCCCAACACACCCCCCAACACACCCACCCAACACCCCACCACACCACCCCAACACACCCCCAACACACCACCCCAACACCCCACCCCAACACACCACCCCAACACATCACCCCAACACACCACCCCAACACCCCACCACACCACCCCAACACACCACCCCAACACATCACCCCAACACACCACCCCAACACACCAGAGTGAACCTCAGCGCACGTCTCCATCAAACATTAAACTGTACTAACTGACTTTTCAGTGACTTCGATGCGCTGGAGCCTCATGATATAAAACTGAACAACAAAATGGTGAGTAAAGACCTGTCTCCCTATATGTCTGTCTGCCTCAGTCTGTCTGTCTCACTTACTGTCACCTTGTCTGTCTGTCTTTTTGTCTGTGTCTCACTGTATGTCTGTATCAATGTCCATCTCAATTTCAAATTTCTAACTCTAAATCGAGATTATTTGAACACAACCACACACAGTATGATGCTCAGTGAAATGCTTACATGACTGTTTGTGACCTTGAAAAGGGAAAAGGTGGCCAAATGCTAATAAGAAAGAATAAAAAATCTACAATTTTGTTACAATAACCTAAAAATAATAATAATAAAGTATAAAATAGAAATATGTAAAGTATGTAATAATGTAAGAATGTCAAAAAAGAGTAAACTGTATAAATAAACTATATAAAGTATGTGTAATGTGTAATGTGCAGGCAGGGTTGTGCTCTTTGACCTCTCATGGTGTCTGTCTGCTGTCTATTCTGTGTGTCTGTTCAGGCTTTTGACGGGTTCTCAGAGTTGGGGATCTCACGTCTGTTGGACCCTTCTGATCTGGTTCTGCTGTCGGTTCCAGATCGGCTCATGGTGATGACGTACCTGAGTCAGATCCGATCGCACTTCTCAGGTCAGAACCTCAGTGTGCTGCAGTTAGAGAGGGACAGCAGCGAGTCCAGTTACGCCGTGTCTCAGCCGGACCAATCCAATGGCACTGACAGACGAGGGGGAGAGGGACCAACCAACGGGACTCTGATCCCCCCGCCCCGGACCAAACGGGGAGCGAAGGGCGATGAGATGAAGACGGACGGAGGCGCGCAGACTCCAGTAGCCGCGCCACGGTACAAACCGCGGGAAGAGAAAAAACAGAGTGAGGTGAGAACAATTGCTCTAAACGTTAGTGAACAACGTGGGTCCCTTTGTAGTGTCCCTATGTAGTGTCTTTTGGTGGGGTCTCTGGGTAGTGTCTCTAGTGATGCTGGGTAGTGTCCCTATGTACTGTAGTATTGTTATAAAGCAAGATTAAATTTTTCACTTGTCCACCAGGGGGCGACTGAAGACGAGCAGAGCGGTCCAGCAGCAGCAGGTGGAGACACGAGGCGTGCAGGTAACCCTGTCCCTCATTACAGAATGCTAAGTTTCATGTTGTGGTCCACTTATGAACACTAACTAGTGATTGACGTAAGCATTTGGGACACAGCCACATCCCAGCTGATCATTTCTGATCATTTCTGTGTGAATTTTCTGTTTACAGAAACGCCCAGACCTGCAGACGAGGAACCGGCGGTCAGCTACACTCTCACACTGTCTCACTCTCTCACTGATTATTCCTCTTGTATCTGTCTCACTCTCAGTTTCTTGGCCATGTATCTTTGCTAAATCGAGCCTGTCTCTCTCTCTCTCTCTCTGTGTCTCTCGTCTCCTGTGTTGTCTCGTGTGCATTGATGTATTTGTTATTGTTATTGTCCTTGTTGTCTCCATCTGTCTCTTTCTCTGCCTCTATGTGTCTCTCTGTCCCACTCCTCCTCTGTCCATTGATGTGTGTGTGGGTGTGTGTGTGGGTCAGTGTCTGCAGGACACCAGTCAGTATGTGGTGAATGAGGTGAAGGCTCTGGAGCTCGAGCAGAAACACATCGATGATCGGGCAGCAGTGGTGGAGAGCAAACTGAGACGCCTCATGGAGACAGGTGAGACACAATGAGACAGGCCAGACATGCAGGACAAAGTGGGACAGGGGAGTGACATGAGACATAACGTGAGATGAGACACAGTGAGACATTTAAGGCACAGTGAGGCACAAGGAGACACAGTGAGACAGGTGAGACCAGGATAAACTCCAACCTCAGAGAATAAAATACTGCTGCAGTAATGTGTGTGTGTGTGTGTGTGTGTGTGTGTGTAGGCAGTGATAAGGAGCAGGAGGAGAGACTGATACAGGAGTGGTTCATGCTGGTCAATAAGAAGAACGCTCTGATCAGGAGGCAGGACTACCTCGAGAGTCTGTAAGAGCTCACACACACACACACACACACACACACACACACACACACACACACACACACACACTACTGCTCATTAATCAATTCGTTACTTTCTGTGTGTGTGTGTGTGTGTGTGTGTGTGTGTGCAGGCAGGAGGAGCAGGACCTGGAGAGGAGGTTTGATCTTCTGACCCGAGAGCTCAGAGCGCTGATGGCTGTTGAAGGTAGAACACATCGGTTTCCCCAAGACATGCTAATAATGACCAGATTTAACTATAATGTGTGTGTGTCTGTGTCTGTGTGTGTGTGTGTGTGTCTGTGTGTGTGTTCAGAGTGGAAGAAGAGTGAAGCTCATCAGCATCGTGAAGCGCTCCTCCTGCAGGAACTTGTGTCTCTGGTTAATCAGCGTGATGAGTTAGTCAGAGACATGGACGCCAAGGAGAGAGGGTAAACACACACACACACACACACACACACACACACACCCATTATGATATATATATATGTATGATTTGTGTGGATCTGCTACAGTGTTGTTGATGTTTATGTCCCGTCAGGGCGCTGGAGGAGGACGCTCGCCTGGAGAGAGGGTTAGAGCTCAGGAGGAGGAAATACAGCAACAAGGAGAAGTGTGTGCTGCAGTAGACACGCACACACACACACACACACACACACACACGCACACACAGCATCCTAACACACTCTTCACCATGTGTGTGTGTGAAGTGTGTATGAGAGATGCTGCAGCACCATTCCAACAGCACTGTATTAGAGAGCAGCAGTGCATTCTGGGTAAATGTCTCCAGACCTGAGCTGAGAGGACACTCAGGGGGACTCGGACAAGGAACAAGAGGGTCCACTGAAATGTGGACTTGTGGAATCCACAGCTGTGACCTCTGACCTTCAGGAGCCACTCTGTGTGTGATCATCATCATCATCATCGTGTTCGTGATGAAGAGCTGCACTTTAAAGGGTCACATGGTTTCGATTTTAAACTCCTCCGTGTCCTGAGTGAGAGCGAGGACGCCGTGAGAGTGATCAGTATTCTCATCAGTATTTTTACTGAACACGATCGATCTGATGCAGATGTTCGCATGAAATGTCAATTCCAGATGTTTATACACACTTAATTAAACTACACAGCAAACGACATCATCATATTATAATCCAGATAAATAAAGTTATCTCACTACATTGCAGTAAAGTGCAGCAGAAGTGTTTGTGTGCAGCAGCAGCAGCTCTAAGACACTTCCTGAATGAAGAACCCCTGACCTCGCGACGTTCTCCTGCACAGACTTCACGTCCTGGAGATTCTGCCAGCCTGTGGTGAAGCGTCACAGGTTTCTCCTCAGGTCTAAGCTGCTCCTGCACCCTGTAGATCCACCGGAGATCCTCAGCAGTAACGTTTTAAGAAGATCCACGTTCGTCTCGTCCTCATCGTCCTGCTGGATGGGGACAGATTCTTCTGGAACATGACTCCATTCATCTTGCCTTTATTCCTCAGGATTCTGTCTGTACCGTAAACAGAGATGATTCTCCTCCAAACATGGCACATGATGTTGTTGCGGAAGAGTTAGACGTGTCTCAGCAGATCGCTCTACACTCTCCCGGTAATCCTCAGACTTCTCCAGATGTTCTGTAGTGACCTCCAGCTGGGCTTCAGCCTGCCTTTTCCTCAGTGATGGAGTGATCTGAAGGTGATGAGCGCGGAGTCTGTGGTGCTGCGGTGCTTCTCCACTGTCTCGGGTCTCTTGCGCTGGTCTTCTCTAAACTCTCCTGACCGTGTGAGATCTTGTGAGCACCTGCAGTGTGCAGCGAGTCGATGGTTGAGGGATGTTTCTCCTTGTGTAGATAATAACACACAGAGGTGAGATATCTCACGCTGCTCCTCAGCACGCTGCTACTGAAGCTCCAGGTGGAGATCTTTCCCTCTACACACCATCAGATGTTTATTGTGTGACACTCGGTGACAGATGACTTGTTTACTCACCTCCGCCCTGCAGTAACCCCACCGACTAACTAGCAGCTCAGAGAACTAGTTAGTCATATCAGCTGCTTTAGTGCGTTTTCTTCACTTATTAACTTCCATTACAGTTTATATTACACAGACGTTTGGATTGGAATCTTTATCTTTAGCTGTATTAGTGTTTTTAGTAAATAATAATAATAATAATAATAATAACAACGTTAAAAGCTGCACTGGAGACACGTTTAATGAACAACTGCTGAAATGTTGAATATGTATGTCACACAATGTTATTATTATTATTATTATTATTACTCATTTTATTTACAAGGGTTGTTCAAGTCAAACCGGGACTTGTTGAAGTCTCTGGTGAATGAAGGTGTAAAAGTGATTGATGTTTACCGAGACTCAGTTGGGTGATGAGACTCTTAGTAAAACACCTGAACAAACGTTCTGAAGAAGGCGCGCGTCAGTGAGTGACGATCCCGGCCGAGGTGTCTCGAGCTCAGTCGTGCTTTAGTGTATCACGAGATTATACAGAGAAATAAAGGGAGTTTTTACTCTGTTATTCTGGTCTGTTAACAAAAGTCCCGCTTTGACTTGAACGCCCCTTTTAGTATTGTTATTAGCATCATCACACAGCTGCTGAAGTTCATAGTTTAGATAAATATACTTTAATGCAAACTTATTGTTGTGTATTTTAAACAATGATGTTGTTCTTTTTAAATGGAGTTTTTGTGAGACTTTGCGTGTGTGATAAATCTCCTCTTTACAGAACGTCACAGGATCGTTCCTGCTAGTTAAGTGCGGTTTGTGCTCCTGGTATAAATCTATCGAATGTATTTCCGGATGCTGATATTAAACCACACGGTGCCTTTAAAGGTTTTATACCTTCTTGTTTTGCCAAATCCTGTTTTTTTTCTGTGTTTTGAGTTTATTTATATTAATGTGTGTGTGTGTGTGTGTGTATGTGTGTGTGTGTGTGTGTGACTGCAGGGTGTTTGTGACCTTCTGTGTCCCTTTAATTTAAAATGTAAGAACCTATTAAGTAATGATGATAAAGTATATACGTGTGCACTGTAAATTATTGTTCTAAAGAATTTTGTGCTGTTTTCTGGAAACAACAACAAAAATATATTTATCTTGACATAAAGCTTTGAAATAAAGTTCATAAAGTATTTTGTTTCTGGTTCTGGTGCACAGAGCGGAGAGCTTGATTGGTTCCTCTCACAGCCAATCAATAATTAAAGTGGAAGTGAGTCATGTGACGGCGTGGTGCAGTAATGACCAGACTGGTTCAGTTTTTATTCATGTTGTATTTAATAAAGTTTGACCTGCTTCAGTACTCTGTGCTTCTTTTAATTTATTAAATGCATTTGATCTCGGTAGTCTCTCTGTCTCTAACACACACACACACACACACACCATGCAATCTCTCAGAACTACACATGAAATATCTTTTTATTTTCTCATTAACAGCTCAAATACCAAAAAAACTGAGACTGATCTGAAGATGTGAATCTTGTGAAATTCCCTTTGGGATCAATAATCTATCGATTCACACCTCGGGTCTCTGTGTGTGTGTGTCTGTGAATGAGCATATGAATGTTGAGCAAGGTCGTAAAAATAAGAATAAATATGATGGTGACTTTTGTCCTCCACGGTCCCCAGTTGGACTACAGATGTTTCTGGATGAATAGAATCTGAGAACATGGCTGTAATGTCAGTAATCTGTCGGCAGGTGGCGCCAAACACCCAGGAAGCGCGGGGAGCGTCAGGGGGCGGAGCGCTGCTGCGGCTGTGTGGGAACTGTTAGCATAGTTAGCCGGGTTAGCAGTGTGAGTTGGCGCTGTTCCGCTGCAGCCCGAAAACACACCTGCTGTTTACTGAGAAACCCGAGCTCTCTCCTAAACACCAAAACACCGCCGGTAACTATAGAATTTGTATAAACAGCGTATAAGCGGTGTATTAGCGGTGTATTAGCGGAGTGTCCTGCCGCTCGGAGCGCTCCAGGCTCAGCGCGGAGCCGCGGGCAGGAAGCGCCTCGGTGAGTGAGCGCGAGCGGCAGCGGGGACGGGCATAGCTTAGCATAGCCTAGCTTATCTTAAATTAACTTCACTTAACTCAGCGTTACGTAGCCTAGTCGCTGTGGTGAAATGTAACGTTTAAAATCGGAGTAAGGTTTAAACAGGATTAACAGTGAAACAGGCTGAATAAAGTGTAAATAAACCTCGAGCAGATAAACAACACAGTGTGTGAGGCGTTAGCATCCGGCTAATAACAGCGAGAGATCAAATAACTACTGCTAACTAGGGTAACTAGATTAACTAAACTAATTAAACTAGTTAGACTGATCGGATTAACTCTCAGTCCAAACTGTCTGCTGTCACAGTGTGCGTGTGTGTGTGTGTGTGAGAGAGGAAGTACTTATGAGATATAATAAAGAAGTTATTAATATAGCTGTGTGTAGTTACTCCGCTATAAAGCGACACAGAGACGTTATTAGTGTTCATTAGCGCTCACAGTGTCGGGTTTATTATAAAGTCAGTGTCATTGCACAGAATATCTAATGTTAATGTGTGTTTACTGTGTGTGTGTGTGCGTGTGTCAGATGGAGGGAGATGAGTGTGAGTTCTCCACAGAGCCGTCTGAACCTTCTCGCTCAAACCGAGGAAGTGTTTCCTCATCAGTCACCCGGGGTGAGTCTCTCTCTCTCTCTCCAACACCCCACACACACACACACACATAAACACTTCATTCTGACGCACTGCAGCTACACACCTCCTCCAACACAACAACCACCCTGTCCACACCCTGTCCACTCCCTGTCCACACCCTGTCCACTCCCTGTCCACACCCTGTCCACTCCCTGTCCACACCCTGTCCACACCCTGTCCACTCCCTGTCCACTCCCTGTCCACACCCTGTCCACTCCCTGTTCACGCCCTGCGTGTTCTGTCTCCTTTTGAGCAGTTTGAACCTCCCGTAGCTCCTCTATTGGATCAGACTTCAGTGACCCCTGACCCCCATGGCCCTGTCGCCAGGTCACCGATGCTCTTTCCTCTGAGCACTGCTGGTCGGTCCTAACCCCTGCAGCCCAAGTACGTCCCAAAAGAGATGTTGTCCTGGAGACGCTCTGACACAGATGTCTAGGGTCCCAGTCTGGCCCTCGTGAGAGTCACTCAGATCCGTACACTCGTATATTCGCCCTGGTCAGAGAGCTGACTGTTCACCTGCTGCCTAATAAGCCCCGCCCCCTGACAGGTAACGAAACTGAGTGCTCCCTGTAGTGTCTTTATAAACAGGAAGCAGAGTCTCTTCCACAGGAAGGGATGCAGGCTGGACCACCCGCTACGTCTACCTGAACTCACCTCTAGTGCGCAGTGCATAGGAAGGAGTGTGTGTGTGTGTGTGTGTGTGTGTAAAATTACTAACACGAGGGATACAGACTAAAACACTCTGCTAATAATTGCATTACACACCTCTAGATGTAAAACCCATCTGGATAGGGCTGAGAGTGTGTGTGTGTGTGTGTGTGTGTGTGTGTGTGTGTGTGTGTGTGAGAGAGAGAGAGTTTAGGAGTCTGTGTATGTCTGTGTGTGTGAGATGAAAGCAGACGGATACGCGCCCCATCACAGACGGAGTTAAACCATGTTTCTGATGACGCGGTGAGTACAGATGTCCCGCGGTTTCCTCATGAGCTCCATTGTGAAGCTCACCATCTACTCTACTAGGAGGTTGTTTAGAGAACTTTATCGAACAAAGTGCACTCTGGGTAACTGCGCATCAAGTCTAAACCACCTGGTTACTTTTGTTTCTGTTTTATTTTCTTGTTTGTGTAAATTGTGTATTTTGGCATCCAAATCTAATAATTTGTCTCATGTCAGAGGGACGTCCACAAGAGTGTGTTATGCTGAGTACTGACACCTAGAATGCAAACTTAGTGTGTGTGTGTGTGTGTGTGTGTGTGTAGCCCAGGACGTGTTGGTGTACCTGGTGAGTGACGGGGCAGTACAGGTGTGTGCAGAGAGCGTGGGCTGTGTGTGTGTGCAGGAGCTTGGCCGCAGTGTGAGAGATGCCCTCAACATTCCCGATTCTGCTCAGGACACGTTCGCCTTCTGGCTGTGCTCACCTCTGCTGGGTAACACACACACACACACACACACACACACACACACACACACACACACACAGAGCAGGTATGGTCCTTCAT
>QNUK01001208.1:60000-95815 GCA_013621035.1 Clarias magur
GCATCTGTGGCCTATTCCACCCACACACACACACACACACACAGAAACACATACATCACACATACACACACCACAAATGTTAACACTCACATGCTCACAGCACACAAACGCACACACGTATATACATACATCACACACATATACACTAAAGGAGTGAGACACATTGAGGTGGTCTTCTAGGAAAAATAAGAATCTTTTTGTTTTCTCACACGCAACGAACATATGAATCAAAGTTTCATCTAATGTATCACAGAAAGAACATTTATTCTCTATTCTCAAAAACTCCAACAAAAAAAAAAAAGAGTTTACTGGGTAAATCTTGTGGAGAATCTTACAATGAACATCTTTTTGTTTGGTTGGAGGTGCAGTATGTATTAGGAATAAGCCAGGCTTTGTGCCAGTTGAAATCTTGAGTATAAGATCTCCAATAAAATTTCCCTCTTTGAGTTTGAAAAATCCAGCCAATGTGGTTGTTGTTGCATTTCCTATTGGTTATATCAATGCCATTTAACAGTCATTTAGATTGTCTCATCTCGTGTGAACCGAAGACTTAATGACTCTTAATGAGAACAATGAAACCATGGAGAATGGCATCATGTAATTCTTCAGCAGTTACTGGAAGTCCATAGAGAGTCAGGAACTGTTCGTATGTAAAGAAAGAAAGAATGTTACAAATGTTATTGTCAAACCATCTGGGGAAAAAAGATTTATAATGAACCCGAATTAGATCTCTGTTCCAAATGGCCATTTTATGAGGAGAAAAGTTGTGAGAAAAACAGTTTTCAGACAAGAAGACACTGCTGGTGAACTCTGGGTAAATTAATTGGTAATTATATACGTTTATAATATCATTTACATTATAAGGCAAAGGAGAGACCATCTGTCAAATTAAACATATTATTTGGAATAAAGGACCATAAGGAATCACAATGAGCGAGACGTGACGGTAATGTGAGTCTGAGTAACTTCCGGTTGTTCAGTGACGTAGTTCCGCTCGTGGATGCGCCGTGTAGCTCGGAGTAGTGGCTAAGCTAAAGGCTGAGGGACAGAGACGGAGGTTAGCTCCGAGGCTAACAGCATGCGCGCGCTGCGGAAGCTGCTCGGTTACTCGGCCGCTGTAGCGGCGCTGCTCGCCGGATACACCGCGTGGAGGAGCCTCGGGCCCGCGGAGCAGCGCAACCGGGAACTACTGCAGGTACACACACACACACACACACACACACACACACACCCCTGGTCCTAGCCCGCACCTGACTCCGGGCGTGTTAGAGCAGGGTTCTCACAGGAACCCCTAAAACAGTCCGTCGAGGACGCACAGAACTGTGCAAAAGTCTAGGCACCCTATCATTTATATACCTTTGAATCAGAGGGGTGTTCAAGTCAAAGCGGGACTTTCAATTGTACAGAATAACAGAACCCAAGTCTGAGAGTTCACAGTTACACTAAAGCACTTATCCCAGTGTGTCACTAGTGCTTAAACACCAGGTTTTCACTGCCTGCTTCATGAATGAAACGCCGGCCTCCCAGGAACTCCTTTAATAACCCAAACATGTGGAAATGACTTGCAGCGAGGTCAGGACTGTACGGGGGACGTGGCAGTATCTCCCAGCCGATGTTGGTTAACGAGTGTGTGTACATTGTAGGTTTATTTATCAGCGGAAATGTTGGTGAAATTAAATGTTTGTGTGTAATCATGTTTAAGTGTATTTTGGATGAGCATCTTCAGGAGGATGACTTTGTGTTCTCTGATATTAAACCCTGCAGTACAGAGTGTTTACATGAGCATTGATCTTTACAGAGTGCGCCTCACTGCGGCTGTTTTCGGGTCACATCTGTAATTAACATGCTTTCGTCTGTTTGTCCTCCATTAGAACCTGCCGGAGTTAAACCCAAAGCGGATGGACGAGAGCAAGAGGAGAAACGCTCAGATCATGGAGCTGCTCAAGAATGCTGCGGAGACCAACGACAACATCGCTCGCACCTACGGCAGACAGAAATAACCACAACCACCCAAAGTGTAACCCCGTCTACCCTGTCACCCCACCCACAGACTGCAGGTGTGCAGGAGCTCCGCTGTGGTGCTGATGAGGCTGTGAGGAGCTCCACACCGACCGCTCTAATGGGGGATGTTGGAGAAACACCTGTAAATGCCAATATATACTGTGTATATAGCTGTGTGTGTGTGTGTAAGAGAGAGAGAGACCGAGAGAGACTCCCCTCTACCACTCTCTTGTCATTCGATAAACTCAAGCAGATTAATTGATTAAATTAAATGTTGATTTATGAGAAATCACCTTAACAATAAAAAAAAAACCTGTACAGAATCTCTGTGTTATCCTTCAGCTCGGGGAGAATGAATTAATAAATCATAAATGTGATTGTAGATTTAAAAAGAAATGTTTTTACTTCATAAGGAGACTAGTTTTGATTTGTTGTTTATATCTTTAAGTGTAAAACGAAGGTCCTGCGCAGACAGTGCGCACAGCTGACGCGCGCGGTGAGTGAGTGACGTGTTTCCGGTGTGTGAGGTCAGAGTCTCAGTGTTACAGCGACGGTGCTGCCGCTCGGTTCCCGAGTGTATCCGTGAGTCGGGTTGTTCGATGTCCGCGCGCCCACCGGAAGTGTCCCGGAGCTGTTGGAGTTGCCGGTGTCTCTCCGGAGGCGCGCTGCTCTGTTCCGCGGGGTGGGTGTACCTGGGCGCGCGCTCATCACTGCACCGTGGAGCAGCGCGCGGGAGACTGACGGGGACACTGCAGCTCGCGTTCTCAGCGGGTAACACACACATACGCGCGCGCATGTCGGATTAATGTAAATGGCGCCGGATGATGTCATGGGTTGATTTGCATATTGATATAACCGTCCTGATTATTTGCGCGAATCATTTTTTGTTTTCTAATCACTGACTCCGCGTGACCTCATCACTCTGCGCCTTTGACTCCGCCCCATCCTGCGCTACATTTTCACACCAATACAGAGTGAGAAAAAGATGTATATACACTTCAGGAAAACAAAGATTTGTATAAATATCTGAATTCAAATATTACTTCTATAAGTTTTGTTGATATTGATTGATGCATACAATAATATTAATAACATGATGTACTTTACTCTAGTTTTCTTTACCTGAAGTGTGTATAAATATGTTGGCTGACTCTGTATATTAACATTTCATCTTCGTTTGATATTTTGGTAAAATTACACTTTCTATCTCCCTCTGTATGTGTGTGTGTGTGTGTGTGTGTGTAGGTTTGGCGCTGTGGGGAGTTGTGATCCTTGTGGATCCCTGGAACAAAAACCATCAGAAACCAACAGGACCATGATGAAGCAGGGGATTATGGGAGGTGTGCAGTGTGCGCAGACCCTGAACAGTGTGTGTGTGTGTGTGTGTGTGTAACGTGATAGTGTGATAAATGTAATAAATAATAAACCTGTTAAAATGATTGCAATGTTTATCAGCTTTAATGTGCACACATCAGGAGCGGAGGTGACGTCATAATCTACAGCAACGATTAATCTACATTTTCATTTAAATGTTGATTTGTTCATGACGTCATCGCGCTTGATTATTGCGAGAGCTGAGAGCGATCTGATGTGTGGGTGTGTGAGTCTCACACCCCTGGAGTGAGTGAGTAAGAGTGCGATGGCGAACATTTCACTCTTAACTCCAGCAGACCAGCTGTTTCTCATGACATTTAAACACCAAAACACACCCGAATCTGTGTATACGTCTGACTTTGAAATACACACCAAGCTTACACACACTGCTGCAATAAAGTTATTCCTCTAATTTCCAACACCAATATATCATTAAATCATTCATACACTAACTCTCTATACATCACTTCTCTATAACAGCTTATTCATAAATTTAACACTGCAGTGCGACTTGGACACCTGCGGGATCTCCCGAGGCATCACCTGGTTCTACACCAGGAAGAACTTTATTATAGATACTGTACCTGACTGCTTAGAGTTAGTAACAGTGTAAGGATCATTACAGCAACGGAAACTTCAAAGCACTTTTGTAAGTCGCTCTGGAAAAGAGAGTCTGCTAAATGTGAATGTTATAGATTATTATAATAAAGTATAATGTAAAATTAGTAGTTTAATAAAGAGAATATTTAAAAAAAACTTTAAATGTAATTAGAAATATTAGAGCGACCGAAAAAATTATTTAATTATTAGTGCCCGTAGTGTGTGTGTGTGTGTGTGTGTGATGGATTGGCATCCTGTCCGCCTCGTGCCCTAAGTCTCCTGGGATAGGCTCTGCCCCGTGCTGACCCTGTATGCACTGAGTGAGTTCAGACCCGAGACTGTGCAAGCGGTGCCGCCCAATAACACAGACACAGAGCTGCACTTCCTCACTGAATGTCCGAAATATCACCACGTTCACACTGAACTCTTCAACAAATTCAATTAAATCAACTTTCATTTTATACGTTTTAAAATTTTATATACATTTCTTTATTGTTACTCTTTCTATACTTTTTTATTATCTACTCCTGTTATTATCTTGGGCCTTATCGCTGAGCTTTGGTGATACGAATGTAAACATTTGTCATCTCAGTAAAACACCTTTGAATTTAGTATCTTGAGTGTCTGTCCCTCCTGCAGCACGTTTATTGCCCTCTAGAGGGCAGCACACCCTTTGGAACGCGATATACATCATTTTACATACCGTGTGCCTGGTTCAGTGTGTCTGTGCGCATGCGCAGAGCGGAACACCATGATGGCGGCCTCCATGCGCAGCGTCTGTGTGACTCTCAGGAAAAGTGTGTGGAGAGAAAACAGATTCATCTCTTCAGTCAGGAGGATTCAGACAGCGGCAGCCCGCTCACAGGTCACTCCGCTCACTCCGCTCACTCCGCTCGGGTCACAGGTCACACAGGTCACTCCGCGCTCACGCTCCGTTAGCTTCATGCTAAGTGTGTGACATTAGCCGAGGAGCTCGTGTGTTTGTGTGATTATTAGACACACTGCTGGAATAAACACCTGCGACAGAAGAAGAAGAAGAAGCTGGTTTTACTTTTTCAGATTCTCTCTTTAATTCAACTAATGAACTCAAAGTAAAGTTTAGTTTAGTGTTTTATCTTCTGTCTGATTTAATTCCTCTACAGAATATTAAAATCCAAGTTTTATGATTTTATAAACTTACAGTTAATTACACAAACTATCTGGCGATACAGCAGGCAGGTTTTTAGCGTCATTTTATTATATGACTTTTATTATAATTAATTCATAATCAATTAACTCAGGATTATTGTTTATAAGAGCAAATAGTCTAAACCTGTTTAAATTAAACACCGTCAAATTCATGAGCTTAATTGAATCTCGTTTTTTTTTTTTTATGTAATAATTTATTCAGAGTGTCAGGATTGTGTGTGTGTGTGTGTGTGTGTGTGTGAGAGAGAGAGAGAGGTTCATCAGCATCATTAGAGGAAATATAATGTTTGATTACAGCAGCAATAAACTCAGACGGTGATGTCATTAGTAAACGTGTTGCTATGATGATGTCATGTTTTGTGGGCGTGGTTTAGACACACAGCAGCTTGGATACAGGAGGTTCTGTGATTGAGAGCACAGACGAGTTCTGCTTCGTGGAGCGACTGATTCCTCCAGCACGCGTTCCACCGCCACCCAGACATGCCGGCCCCGCCCCCTCAGGATGGACCCCGCCTTCAGGTACGTTAATCTGCACTTCCTGTCACCCCCTAACAACACTTGAAATCCTCTTTCCCCTGCGCTGATGAGTTTCTTTATTTCAGAAACTCCTCCTTCGCTGCCCTACACCATCCGCCGCTCCAGAATGCACAACGTTCCCGTTTACTCCGACATCAAACACGGAAACCAGAAAAGCACCGTCGTGAGGAAGGTGGAGGGAGACATCTGGGTGGGTTTACAGCTCTTCCTGAGTGCTGCTCTGTCTCTGAGTCTCTGTGTGTGTTACGAGGTCTCACACACACCGGCTGTTTGTGTTTCAGGCTCTCAATAAAGATCTAAAGGAACATCTGCAGGAACTGACGGGCAGAGAGCCGCCCACCAAGGTCAATGAGGTCACCATGAGCATCCGCATTAAAGGCCAGTTTGATACGGAACTGAAGGAGTGGCTGCTGAAGCTGGGATTCTGATCCATGCAGAATTATTATTATTATTATTAATAATAATAATAATAATAATAATAAACAAATGCTAATAAGATTTAATACAGAACAGCTCTGAGTGTTTAACACCAGTTGTGTTTCCTGATGAGTACAGCTGCTTGAAAATAAAGTTACATGGCTAAACAGACACACTGCGCTTTATCGCTGACCCTTCACACCTCACCCCCCTCTCACTTCTCACTTTAATACACGTCACCGACAGTTAAAGAGTTTGTAGAAGGAGTTAAAAGTTTAAATCTAATAATAATCTGCTGATCTTTAATGTAATGAGTGATATTATTATTATTATTATTATTATTATTATTAGAGGTTGAAGTCCACGTCCATGTGTGTGTGTCTCTGTACAGCAGAACTCTCTGTCTCACTGTTTAATAGACAGAAATCACATTCTGTAAGGTCGAGTATCTGACGCCTTGTTTACACTAAGTTGTACTTCTTTGGTGCTCAGACAAACACACTCGCTGTTCGGTAATCGGAGAGAGAATCACAGATGAGAAATGGAAAAAGTCGATCAGATAAAGATGAAGTTTTGTCTTAAAATGACTCTGGCGTGTTAAAATTCACTTCTACCACTTCAGCGCTGTTATTTCAGCCAAAGTGAAAATATGAACTAATCCCAGTCAAAATATTCACTTTATCTTTTCTCATTAATATCTATTGGTGCAGGTGTTTGTTTACATTGAGACAGTAGCGCATTAAGATAAGATAAAATATCCCTTTATTCATCTCACAGTGGAAATATCTTTGTTACAGTAGCGAGGAAAGAGAAAAATGGGCAAATAAAAAACTGTGTATAAATACAAGAGAAAAAGTAAAGACAAAACAATAATTGCACTTTCAAACAAACAAATTGCACAGGGGTAATATTACACAGTTCAAAAAGTCATCATTGCTAATATTGCAGAGTTTAAAATGTTATTGCAAAGTTCCGTTGTAATGAATTTCACTTGGATAATGTTGCAGTTTCAAATGGTGCTATTGCACAGTTGCTATTGCACCCAAAGCTAAGATATTATAGCTGTGATGTAAGATAGTATTGTAATGTCATGATTAAGATATTGTAATTATTGTAAAAATTCTGATATTGTAACATTATATAGCGGTGTATAACACTGTGGAATATGGTGACCTGTTCATTGAGATCAGCTCTGATTGTATAGTCTAATACCCACATGGAGAAAAGGCCTTCGATATTGCTCCATTAGACACTTGGGGTGTATCAGTCTGTCGCTGAAGGAGCTGCTCAGAAATGTAACTGTTTCGTACAGCGGGTGAGACTCAATAGCCAGCAATGATGATAGCTGATCGGTGATGATAGCTCAATGATGATAGCTCATCCTCCTGACTCCCACCTCCTGTGCAGTGTCCAGGGGAATCCCCAGAACTGAGCTGACCTTCTTAATCTGTTGGTCCAGTCTCCTCCTGTATGCAGTAGAGATGCTGCTGCACCACCAGACCATTCCAGAGAATATGGCTGATGCCACCACTGAATCAAAAAAGGTCTTCAGTATTGCTCCCTGAACTCCAAAACCTTAGTTTCCTCAACAGAAAGAGTCTCCTCTGTCCTTTTTTTTATAGATAGCGTCTGTGTTGTCTGTCCAGTCCAGTTTGCTGTTCAGATGAACACCCAGGTATTTATACAAGTCCACTCTCTCAATGCCTTTTCCCTGAATGTTCACTGGTGAAAAAAGAAGTCTGTTTGTGCCGGAAGTCCACCACCAGTTCTTTTGACTTCCCCGTATTTAGCTGGAGGCAGTTCAGTTGGCACCAATCCACAAAGTTCTGAGTCAGTCCTCTGTACTCCCCGTCATCATCCTCTGTGATCAGGCCGACGATGACAGAGTCGTCAGAGAACTTCTGCAGGTGACAGGTTGCTGAGCTGAACATGCAGTCTGCAGTGTAGAGTGTGAAAAGGAATGGACCCAGGACCGTTCCCTGCGGGGCCCCAGTGTTGCAGACGATCATTTCAGACACACAGTTAGTATTTTAAAGTTAGATTATTTTAAAGTAGATTATTAAATCCCACACATAACTGTTCATAACATCGCTTTTACTCAACATTGTGATGTCGTTTATGATGCCGGTTAGACTTCAGGCAGAGATCTAAGGACTGCAGAAGATTTATTAAATGTAAAATATTATATGTATATATTTTATAGTGTAATAGTTGATTTCACTCTGTCCAGACAGTTTTTATGTGATATTGTGACAAAATCCAGCTGGACAGACAGACAGACATGTTTGTGTGACTGGTTTCTGCTGCTCCAGTCTATGAAACATAAAGATATTGAACGAGCGAGTTCTGACCCGATGTACAGACCGAACCTCTCTTTTATTTCTATACATTTATTTATGAGTTGTAAAGAGTGTAGAATACAGCCCTCTCCCGCTCTTAACACACACACACACACACACACACTCACGCGCGCGCTGTAGATTAATTACACCTTCGTGAAGCTGCAGAAGTTTCGGGATTCGATTGAACTTTTATTGTGTCTTTTATGAACAGTTTAGTGTGAGGTGTAACCCGTACAGAGGAACCTCTGGCGCTGAATCCTGCGCAAAACCTAACACGGGCTTCCGCGTTTACTGTAAGCTGACGTCATCAAACCGCGACGGCTCGGCGTGTTGACTCTGCGGCGGTTCTCGTGCGTTTGTCAAACGGTGAGTTTTTATTATTAAAACACTTTTATTATAATCATAGTTTTGAAGCAGAGAAATAAATCAGCGAGAATTAAACATTAATTAGTTAATTCTAGATGACGTCAGAGTTTATCGTTAATGTGTTTATTTGAGTAATATTTTAATAAACTCGACCCGCCGCTTCTGATCAGATTCTCTCATTTAGTTTTCATTTTATTTATTTTATTTAATAATTAAAAACACCCATGACGAAAAAAAGGACCAAGTGTGTGTGTGTGACACCAAAACCTGAACAATTAAAGTTAAAGTGTGTGTGTGTGTGTGTGTGTGTGTGTGTGTGTGTGTCCTGCGTCTCTCGGCAGAGTGTGATGGAGTGTGTGTGGAGACGGAGGACAGCGGAGTTCGTGAGGTCGTTACTGGTGGAGGACGAGCTGAGCGCTGAGACAGAACCCGAGCAGGCGACTGGAGGCGGAGTTTCGGACCTGACTCCCGCCGCAGAGGAACAGGACACGTCATCACGCCCCTGTGGCGTGTGTCTCAGTGCCCCGGCGCGGTACACCTGCCCTCGCTGTAACGTCCCCTACTGCGCGCTGTCCTGTTATCGCGGCGCCGCTCACACCGTGTGCTCGGAGCAGTTTTATAAAGACTGCGTGTCTCAGGAGTTGCGGCGGCGCGGCAGGACGGAGCACGGGGACAGGAGGGCCATGAGGGACATCCTGCTGAGAATGCGGCAGGCGGAGGGGGGAGTGGGCGGAGTCATGAGGGAGCTGATGGAGAATGGTGAAAGTCAAGTGAGTGAGAGGGACGCAGAGACGCTAACGCTGCTGTCCAGACTAGCCGAGATTCAGGAGGGCGGAGAGGATGGACGCGAGGAAGAGGTGCAGGACATCCTGCAGAGACTCAGACAGACAGACGGTGAGGAAGAGGAGGGCGAGGAAGAGGACGATGTAGAAACAAGGCTTTCGGGACTCAATATCGAGTCTCTGACTGAAGACGAACTGTGGACACTCCTGTCTCAGAAGGACAAGGAGAAGTTTGAGCAGCTGATGAAGGACGGCGGGATCGGCGCTCTGGTTCCAATATGGCGGCCGTGGTGGGAGGAGCATGAGCGAGACAGCGCGGTGTTGATTGAGGAACTCCAGCAGGAGGGACAGGATGAGGAGACCAACAGCTTGGAGAAAGGTGTGGACGGAGACGTGGACACTGCGCCAGAGCCTGCATCACCCCTAAAACAGGAAGTGGAGAAGCAGAAGGTAAAAAAGGTGGGAAGCAGAGATGCTCCTCCTCCAATCAGCAGCGGAATCCCAACACTGTCGTCTCTTTGCTCCGCCTCTCCGTCCCCGCTGGTGAAGTTCGGCGTGGTGAACGTGTTGTACGGTTATGCCTTCACGCTTCGCCTCTTTAACGGAGACGTTTCTGAGACGCAGCAGCTGTTGGAGTTCACGCGGCTCCTCCTCTCCGTGTCCGAGTGTCTGGGACGCGGCCGGACGTTCGGCTCATTCTCCGAGGCTCTGACCGCCGCTATGGCGTCCGTCTCCGCAGAACGCTACGACTCGGACTCGGCGCTGAGCGCGGTGGAGGGCGTGGCTCACATTCTGAGTGGAGCGAGTGAGGGGGACAGGGCGGGGTACACACTCTCCGCCCTCGCTCACCTGCGCTCAACGTTCAGCAGGGCACGCGCCGTGGCTCCACGAGACCGCGCCCACTTCAGGAGGGCGTGTCTGCTGGCTTTGAAGAAGTGCGAGTTCCTGCAGGCGTGGGTCAACGAGAACACGCCCACACTCAGGGGGTTAGCCAGATGGGTGTGGTCTGAGTATCAGATACAGACAGGTGAGAAACAGGTGATGGAGAGAGACAGGAAGCGAGTGGAGGAGAACAGGAAGCGGGGACGAGAGCGAGGGAAAGTCCTGATCGAAGAGATTTCATTTATTTAAGAATCAGTTTCCCGATACGATCAGAACACGGTTCATTTACTCATAACATTTATATAAAATGTCTCACACACACACACACACACACACACTGTACACATACACACACACTCAGCGGTGCACCATGACGACACGCTGCAGTAGTGCATGTGTGTGTGCGTGCGTGCGTGCGTGTGTGTGTGTGTGTGTGTGTGTGTGCACTCACATGGGTTTAAAACTCATAATTTTCCTGAAATTATGTTTTATAAATTAAAGTCTTTGATTGTCACTCGCCTCGGTCCGCTTGATTTACACACACAGGTGAAGCTCAGGGCCACGCCCACAGACACACCCGAGTGTGTGGACATGTAAGGCAGGACAGCAGTGTGTCTGGTTTTATCTGGCGCTCTGTGAGATTGGTGTATGTTACAGCTCGAATCCATCTGCAGGCTTTATTACTGTGAGATGTTTCTCACACACACACACATATTCGCATACACTCATAACATCTGTGTGTGTGTGTGTGTGTGTGTGTGTGTGTGTGTGTGTGTGTGTGTGTGTGAGCTCAGTAGACGTAGGGGACGATCCTGTAGGGCACGCGGCTGCAGTACGCCTCCCACGCCGCCCCGTACTTGGCTCTGCACTGCCGCTCGTCTCGCGCCTCCCTGTGAACCAACAGCACGCTGAAGTACAGCACGTAGAAGTAGGGCAGGATGTGGGAGGATCCTGTGGGGTAACGGGGGGTAACGGGGGTCAGTGTCCATTAAACTCTTACTGTAAACTGAGTTTATATTTACACATGTATAAATGAATAATAATAATAATAAAAAAACACTTTAATTTGTGTGTGTGTGTGTGTGTGTGTGTGTGTGTGTGTCTACAGCTCTTGAAATCAGCACTTTTTCTCAGTAGAGCTGTGAGTCACAGATCATCGATTCTTTTAGCTTTTTGCTCGTTGGTGTTTAATGTTTCTCGAGCAGCTGAATTTATTACAGTGTAAATTTATAATAATAAAACCTACAAACAGTATCGAATAAACACTGAAACATTGTGTAACTCATATTGTCATGTGTTTAAATGTACAATTCTTTTTAATCTTCTGCTCCTGCAGGTGGCAGTGTTTCACCAACTGCTCAGAAAATCGCATATGAAGCAGCAGGAGTGATAATCTCACAAAACGAGAATATTGTGACAGTAAACTGTAGAGACAGAAGGGGTTCGTCTCGCCTGCAGACGCTCGGCTCCGCCTCCCAGTGATCTGTCCACTTCACAGCGTTTAATGTTTACATTAAATTAGAAATGATGAAAAAAGATTCGGTTCTGTATCACAGCTCTTTTGTATGGAGATTAATTTATCACCGCACTCACTTCAAAATGACATTTTTTAATGAAACTTTTCATTTATACATGTTCACATTTGAGTTGGTAAAATGTTTGTGTTCCTCGGTAATCCTGCTGGTGGCGCTAAACTGTTCACATGTTGGCAGGCGGCTCGGCGTCCTGTACGGTGGGAGTGAATTATTTACTAAGACTATTTAGAATTGTGTTGAATAATAACGCTGAATCAAGACCTAAAATCATCCCACAGAATGGCGGTACAGATGGATCAGCGCCGCGGTGTCGTCATCACATGGTACCGGGAGACCGCTGTGACTCCGCCCCACACTGACCAAGTGACAGATCCAGTTACAGGAGGGAAACACGCCTCTAACTCACCATGTGGGACATCAGACCCGAGTCTGTGACTGAGGTGTGAACACACACCGCGTGTGTACAGTGTGTATGTGTGTATGTATGTACGTTTGGCATCACCTGCAAATTTCGTTGTTTTTGTTTAGTGATTTATTTCCTACATTCTACAACTATACTGAGGATTTCAGAATTATACAATAACACACATGGCATTAGGTAATGATTTAAGTAACACTAACAGTCAGCTGTTCTGGATCAGTTCCTACAGGAACAGTATTGTGTGTCGAGTGTGTGTGTGTAAACCCCATCGAGCTCCATGATGAAACCGTCTCTCATGAAGACCTTCCCAGGAAAGCGAGACCAAAACTTACTGCTGCAGAGGAGAAGTTCATTTAGAGTCACCAGCCTCAGAAATCACCAATTAACCTCAAGCAGCACCTCAGATTAGAGCCGTTATGAAGCAGAAGGAGCAGATAAACATCTCAATATCAACTGTTCAGAGGAGATGATTGTGTGTTTGGAGAACAGCGCAGTGTTGATATTGTTAGATCTTAGACACCATAGATCACGATGTCTTGTTCGAGCGCCTTCAACAGTGGGTTGGTCGGGTCGGTACTGTATTGAAATGGTTCTCATCGTTTATGAATTCTAGAACCTTCTCTGTTTCTTTTAATGAATCAGCGACAGCTCCAGCACTTCTTCTGTATGATGTTCCGCAATTAAGAGACATTATAACAAAATTTGGGGTTTCTTATCATTGTTACGCCGATGACACGCACCTTTATCTGCCCTTAAAATTTGGTGATCCAGAATCGTTGCAACCCTTAATTTTGTTTATGTGACTTAAAAAAATGGATGGCCACAAATTGTTTGTAATTTAAATGAGTCTAAGACTGAGGTATTATTATTTGGATCGCTGTCGATTGTTGAAATTCTCACCCCCGCCCTGGGACCACTGTCACCCCATATTAGATCACATGTGAAGAATCTTGGGGTGATATTTGACTCAGATTTTAAATTTGAGAAGCAAATATCAGCTGTGGTGAAGTCGTCCTCTTATCATTTGAGGATTTTGGGTAAAGGGAGGGGCTGCTTTTCTTTCACTGATTTTGAGGCGTTGGTTCATGCTTTTATTTCTTCACGCTTAGATTAGGGAAACGCACTACATTATGGGGTCAGTCACTCGGCACAAGCTCGTCTGCTGTTGGTTCTTGTCATATGACTCTGATTTTAGGTTCGTTACATTGGTTGCAGGTGGAATATAGAGTTATATTTAAAATGCTTTTATTTGTTTTTAAGGCCATTAGAGGGGATTTAGCGATTTAGCGCCTCAATATTTGAGTGATTTGATTGATTCATACTGTCCTCAGAGAGCACTTACATCATCTGATCAACTTCTGCTTACAATCCCGATAAGTCGAATAAGAAGGAGGGGTGACTGTGCTTGTCTGTGGCCGTTCATGTCCGTGCAGCTCACAGTATTCACATTTTTAAATCGAATTTGAAAACATATCTGTTCACTGAGGCTTTTAAACTTGTGTTGTAGCGTTTTTATTGATATTTTGATGTTTCTGTTGTTCTTAAATAATTTCTTTTTATTTTTATGTAAAGCACTTTGGTCAACTATCGGTTGTTTTAAATGTGCTATATAAATGAATTAATAAATTAACTAACTAAACGCCTTCAGTATTGTTTTACAGTGTAGAAAGAAATAAACTTCATGGAGTTAGTTGGGGTGTACAAACTTTTGACTAGTAGTGTGTGTGTATACACACACACACACACACTGCACAGACCCTGAGCTGAGACTTTTATCCCTGAAGAGTGAAAACATCGTTTCTGTTTCAGTTCTTTTAAAACGTTTTATTTTACACTCAGTCGGTTCTTCATCTGATGAGAATACTGATGTGTGTGTGTGTGTGTGTGTGTGTGTGTGTGTGTGTGAGACTGACCACAGGGCAGAGACCACGCTAGTGCCATCAGAAGGTCTCCGAGGTAATTGGGGTGTCTGACGAACCCCCACCATCCCGACACCAACAACCGCTTTCCTGTTGCCGTGGCGATTGTTTCTAAATCTACAACATTAACATAAAAGAGCTCAGAGCTGTACAGGCTCCTCTGTTTGGGTGTACTTGTGTGTGTGTGTGTGTGTGTGTGTGTGTGTGTGTGTGTGTGTGTATTCGAGACTCACGCCGGACGCTGCTGTGTGTCGGGTCTCTCCTGAAGCGGTTCTTCTGAGAGTTGGACCTGCGGAAGACGTAATATCCGATTCCTGAAAGCAGAGAGAGGTGTGTGTTGTGTGTGAGCGCTCTGCAGTGTTGTGTCTGTCGTGAGGGGCGTGGCCTAAATTACCGTTCAGCAGGATGATGGCGAGGGCACCGAACGGAGTGAGAGTGTGAGGGTGCGACACTAGAAAGGCTGCCTGGAGGCTGTATGTGAACGGAACCCAAACCAGGTCACCGAACGCCAGCATGAAACCGAAACCGTCGTGCACAATGTCCATGGTGCTCAACACTGCCTCCTGCAAGGGCGCGCACGCACACACACACACACACACACACACACACACACACACACACACTCCAGGGTAAGAGCACAATGCAATAACTGCACACTGTACAGTAAATATAATAATATTCCACAATGAACAATCACAAATCACCGTGCAGTGACCCCGTGTAATACATAGTGTCCCCGTGTAATACATAGTGTCCCCGTGCAGTGTCCCCGTGTAATACATAGTGTCCCCGTGCAGTGTCCCCGTGTAATACATAGTGTCCCCGTGTAATACATAGTGTCCCTGTGCAGTGTCCCCGTGCAGTGTCCCCGTGCAGTGTCCCCGTGTAATACATAGTGTCCCCGTGCAGTGTCCTCACTTCGTTCCACAGAGCATCGGTGACGTAGAGGAGTTGGAAGGCGTTGACCAGCAGCATTGACACTGACGGAGATCCTCTGAGCTCCACCTCCTTCATCAACATCACTGCATTCAGCACCACCTAACACACACACACACACAGTAGATAAGGGTACACACAGACGTGTGTTGATGAACATGTTTCTAGTTCTAGTTAATATTTAACATGTGTCCAAGTATATATAGAGTGTGTGTGTGTGTGTGTGTGTGCGCTCTCACCCAGCCAATTAATCCTGGCCGCAGCTCACAAAAGTATTTCAGATCGAATGAGCCGATGCGTGGGTTTAACTCCCGTCCCATAAAGAAATCATACACAGGATGACCTACACACACACACACACACACACACACAGTGATGGTGGTTAACAGTGTGTTACAGTAGAAGGTTTTATGTAAAGCTCCGTTTCCCATCATGCCCCTGTGCGCTCACCTGTGTTTCCCCCGAGCGCCAGCGCGTGTGCAGGAGCCCAGAAGGAGCGAGTGTACAGGTAGAGAGAGAGCAGGAAGGCCACGCCCACTGCACACACCGCCAGTGGCACCATCAGCTCATAGAGGAGCGCCAGGGGTACGCCCACACCCATGCACACACACACCAACACCGTCGTCACACACAGCGCATGGAACCCTAAAACACACACACACACAGAGCAATGCTGCCGTGACACACAGCACTGTGGGATCTGTAGTGCAGCATGAAGGAGAATCTCGTTACCGTTTATCGGATATTTCAGTCTGCTTCCGTCCCTGAGGACTAAACCCTCTGACACCTAGAGAGAGAAAACACACTGCGTTCTCTGTGTACACACTCTGTGTGTGTGTGTGTGTGTGTGTGTGTGCTCACCTTGCCGACTGGGAGCAAGTAGAGCAGAATGTGTGTGCTGATCCACGCGGTGATGATGAACACGGCCCGGGGGTCGTAGAGGTCAGAGTGGGGGGGCAGTGGGGGGGGCCAGCGCAGCACAGCGCCCTCCTCAGACACACACACACTCAGCAGGAAGAGCACAGTGAGGGGGAGGAGCACTATTATACATGCAGCACCTACACACACACACACACACACACACACACACACACACACACACACACACACAAATGCCCCGTTCACATCTGCCATTAATGTCCACCCTGTGTGATGAGACTGAGTATGTGTGTGTGTGTGTGTGTGATCTGAAACTACATCACAGGAGCTCACTGCAGACGCTCACTTGTCACCACCAAGCTGGAGCACCTGGGACTCAGCTCATCTCTGTGTCAGTGGATCTCCAATTTCCTAACTGACAGACCACAGGCAGTAAGGATGTGTGGACACGTCTCAGCCTCCCTCACTCTCAGCACTGGAGCCCCTCAGGGTTGTGTTCTGAGCCCCCTGCTGTACTCTATGTACACCTATGACTGCGTAGCCTCTACCAACTCCACCACCATCATTAAGTTTTTCGACGACACGGTCATGTTGGGCCTGATCACTGACAACGTTGAGACGGCCTACCTGGAGGAGATTGGAAATCTGGAGGACTGGTGCCAGAGGAACAATCTCCTCCTGAACGTCAGCAAAACAAAGGAGTTGATAGTGGATTTTAGTACTAAGCAGGGGAGGAACTACCAGACCCCCGTCATCAACGAGAGACCAGTGGAGAGAGTGGACAGCTTCCGATACCTCGGTGTTCACATCACACAGGACCTGTCATGGGAAAGGCTTGGCAGCGTCTCTACCACCTCGGACGTCTGAGAGACTTTAGACTGCCCTCTAAGGTGCTCAGTAACTTCTACTCCTGCACCACAGAGAGCATCCTGATGGGAAACATCACAACCTGGTTCGGGAACAGCACCATGCAGGACAGGCGAGCCCTACAGAGGTGGTGAGATCAGCTGAACGCATCATCTATACCGAGCTCCCTGACGATCCTTCAGACGATCTACAACAAGCGGTGCTGGACCAAGGCCAGGAAGATAGTGAAAGACCTCAGTCATCCCAGCAATGGACTGTTCTCTCTGTTGCGGTCAGGAAAGTGATTCCGCTCCCTGAAGACCCGCAGGCTATACGGACTCTCAATCACAACACTCACATGCTTACACATTTTGCACACCTCAGGACTGCGAACTTTTACTTCTTACTAGGACACACAATCCGTTTACACATGGAACATTTGCACACTGTGAACTTGAACTGCAGCCTTGCACATTATCCTGCCAATAACTGACACTACATTACATTACTGGACTGCACTACATTACACTTCTATTATATTTAACTTACTATATATATTTTTCTATTTTTATTAGATATTCTTTAACTTCTTTATATTTATCTTATTATATTATTTTATTTTCATTTTTATTCTTATTGCTGTATATTACGTAAATTTGTTTCTTTAATTTTAAATCTCTTATTTCTTTTTTGTTGTGATATTGTAGGTCTACAGCAGTCGTATAAGCATTTCACTTATATCATACTGTGTGTGAAACACACACACACACACACACACACACACACACACACATACACTCTGTCTTACCCATCACTCCTCCAAACTCTGTGTCAGTGGTGTGTGCTGCTTTGTGTTTGTTGGACTTCATGCTGTTTAAATGAGAGCAGAAAGTATTCACACACACACACACACACACACACACACACACACACACACACACCATTATCATTTACACAGTGTAAAGTGCACACACACCTACGCTGATGAACTGTTTGTAGTTTGAAACTTTTGAACACACTGGTTTCTGACTAATAAACACTGGTCAGAGATCTCACACACACACACACACACACACACACACACACGCACACACACACGCGCACACACACACGCACACACACACACACACACACACACACACACACACACACACACACACACACACAGTGTATTAGGATTAATAACTAAAATTTAAAAATGACAGATGGAGACTTTAAATATATAAATACATATAAATAGAACATTGTTATAACGTTATCTTTATTTTAAAATATTAATGAATTAATTTGCATAAAGTGATACACAAAGTGAAGAGCAAACTACTGAGATTAACACAAAACTAACAGACATCTCACACACACACACTGTTCTCTTTATATTTTATAATATTATATTATATATTTTATGTTACTGTAGAGTTTATACCTCAGTGTGTGTGTGTGTGTGTGTGTGTGAGAGAGAGACTTACCTTCCCTCTCCGCGCGCGCTGACAGGTGACACTACTGATGAGTCGTTCATGCACACTTGGTTCTTTTTGCTCGAGTCTTCATGGTGACTCAGAAGAGCGAGTATCTCAGAGTGATTCATTCCTCATCCACTGGGCGCGCATGCGCAAAGCATCGCAAACCCTCCGTAGGTTACGTTCAGAACTGAGCCGTTCATCTAATGACTCTTTCAGTCTGAGTCGTTCGTTCTTTGTTCATGAGAGTCACGTGACAAAAACCGAACGACTCGGACCAGAAGATATGATGCTGAGCTGCTCATTCTGTTTATAATATTATGTCCTTAACTGCATTGTAATATCTTCATTACTGGGACTATAGAAAACATGTGGGTATGTAGACGTGTTGGGGGTCTGTTTATTGAAAATGTAACATTTAATTTTTTTTTTCCTGATCAAACGAACGAAATGAACTAAATGACTCAAAAAAGATTCGTTCATTTTCATTAACAAGATTTAAAGAACCGAGTCACTAAAATGATTCAAACCTCCATTCACTCAGCACTCAGAAGCCATGGGCGGGGCCATGCTTAAAGCTCCGCCTACAACACGAGTTAATGATTTGTACCTGACAAATAAGAATCCAGCGCGTGCATCACAAGAGCGTGGAGCGGGGAGCAGTGAGCCAATGAGAGCGCAGAGCGCGCCAGAGAGGCCACGCCCCGCACCTCTTATCTGACCTATGAGAGAGCAGTCTGAGGCGCACGATGCGTAGTGACGTCACCGCCAGTGTCCTCGGTAACGCTAGTTTACTCCGCGCGCGCTCCGGATAAATCTAAGACAAACGCTAACAAACTTTTCTTCTGTGGAACAAAATCAGTGTAAATATAATCCTGAGAGAAAGAAGAAGGCGCGTGTGTGTGTGTGTGTGTGTGTGTGTGTGTGTGTCATTCTGTGTTTTGTCTGAGTTGGAATCCAAACTCTACGTTCAGGACGGTTTACAGATACGAGATTCTGTGTGTTTATTACAGCACAACTCTGACCGTTCACACACACACACACACACACACACACACACACACACACACACTCCTCTTCACTCGGGTAGTGATGTGTGCACGTGGCCTTGATGACGTGTTTGTGACAGCGGTGTAACACAACATTCACGCGCGTAATTTCTCAGTTCGTCCGTGTAGCAGAGGAGTGTGTGTGTGTGTGTGTGTGTGTGTGAACGGTCAGAGTTGTGCTGTAATAAACACACAGAATCTCGTATAAGTAAACCGTCCTGAACGTAGAGTTTGGATTCCAACTCAGGCAAAACACAGAATGACGCACACACACACACACACACACCTTCTTTCCCTCAGGATTATATTTACACTGATTTTATTCCATATTCTCCAGGCAGCTGTGAGATTCACTACAGCGCTTCACTTCCTCAGGAAAAGTAAATTCATGTGCTTAAGTCACTCTGTTTCCTCTGAAAATGTCAATTATATTTTGCAACAACAATAATAATAATAAAATAATAATAGATAAACAAAAGCATTTACAATCTATACATTTAATTGAATAAACAATTGAGGCTGTTTTACCAGCAGGTGGCGACATACACTACTACACTCTCACCTGTGTGTGTGTGTGTGTGTGTGTGTGTGTGTGTGTGTGTGTGTGTGTGAGTGAGTCAGGTTGTGTGGGTGTGTAAAGTGGAGACTGGTGGTCTGATAGACAGGTGATCAGACAGACAGATGTGTTATTAATGTTGCTGAGCTCACACTCCTGTCTGACTGATCAGCCTGTCTCACACCTTCTCACATAAACACACACACACACACACACACACACACACACACACACACACACACACACACACACCATATCCCTGTGTTCAGTAGCTATGGTGACCTGGAGAGTGCATCACTTCCTGTCCCTGCAGAAGGAAGTGTGTCTTCTCTCTCTCTCTCTCTCTCTCTCTCTCTCTCTCTCTCTGTGTGTGTGTGTGTGCGTGTGCGCGCGCTGTTTCACAATACACATCTCTAATTCTTCACTTACTAATAACCCGTCTGTCTGTCTGTCTGTCTCTCTACAGTAATACAGATGCCCAGTACTGTTGCCATGACATCCAGTTTTTTCCCAATGGAGCAGCACTGAACTCTAACTGTGTGTGTGTGTGTGTGTGTGTGTGTGTGTATATACGTGTGTCTGTGTGTGGGGGTGTGAGTTTGAGTGATACTGATTAGTATGTTTAAAAATGCAAATTGGCCGGCTTACTGCTTTCATAATCTCCACTCTCACCTGTGTGTGTCTGTGTGCGTGTGTTTGTGTGTGAGAGAGAAATTTAGATTTCACACATCTACACGTCTATCAGCTTTATGATTCAGTGTGAGAATATATCTCTCTGTCTCTCACTCTCTCTCTCTCTCTCTCACATGCGCACACACACACACACGCACACACAGATGACCTTTAACCTTTAGCCCTAACCCCTAAAGTCTGTTACGGTGAGGTTTTCTTTTTTTTTTTTTTTTTTGGAATTTTTTCCCCCGATTTTCTCCCTAATTTAGTCGTGTCCAATTCCTCCCCGTCACTAGGGGGCTCCACATTAAGGCTACTACTACCACTCAGCCGGGAGGGCCGAAGACTATCACGTGCTTCCTCCGAACCACGTGACGCCAGCCGACCGCATCTTTTCGAACTGCTCGCTCGCGCACCGTTGGGGGCAGCGTAACACACTCGGAGGACAGCGCTATCCGCTCCCTCCGCTGCGCGAGCTCACAGACGCCCCTGACTGGCTGTAGAGCCGTGATTAATGTGGGAGCACTATGTACCTCTCATCCCTCCCCTCTGAGAGAGCTCGGCCAATCAGCTCTCTCTAGACCTCCGGCTGCGAGAGGTTACAGCACCACCCGGGATTCGAACTAGTGATCTCCGGATGATAGGGCGAGAACTTTTACCACTGCGCCACTCGGAGGCTATGATGAGTCTAATCTAACATCAGCGGTTTAATCTAACATGAGGAGTCTAATCTAACATCAGCGGTTTAATCTAACATCAGCGGTTTAATCTAACATCAGCGGTCTAATCTAACATGAGGAGTCTAATCTAACATCAGCGGTTTAATCTAACATCAGCGGTCTAATCTAACATGAGGAGTCTAATCTAACATCAGCGGTTTAATCTAACATCAGCGGTCTAATCTAACATGAGGAGTCTAATCTAACATCAGCGGTTTAATCTAACATCAGCGGTCTAATCTAACATGAGGAGTCTAATCTAACATCAGCGGTTTAATCTAACATCAGCGGTCTAATCTAACATGAGGAGTCTAGTCTAACATCAGCGGTTTAATCTAACATGAGGAGTCTAATCTAACATGAGGAGTCTAATATAACATCAGCGGTTTAATCTAACATGAGGAGTCTAATCTAACATCAGCGGTTTAATCTAACTTGAGGAATCTAATCTAACATCAGGAGCCTAATTCAATGTTAGGGGTCTAATCTAATATAAAATTAAAAGTTTAATCTAACATCAGAGGTCTAATCCCGAGGAGACTAATCTAAGGCATGATGTCTAATCTAACCTCAGGGGTCTAACCTAAAGACAGGAGTCTAACCTAACACTAGGGGTCTAATCTAACTACAAAAGTCTACTCTAACATCAGGGTTCTAATTCAACATCTGGAGTCTAATCTGAGTCTGCCTTGTCAGAAACTTGTCCACATGTGAACACCCCCCATTACTGACTGGTGGTATCTAATGATAATATTTCTGTGCTATACAGTGTGTATCTATATGTATGTGTTTGTGTGTGTTTACATTTAATTAAGCTTTTGGCTTAAAGAAGCAAATTCTGTGTATTAAAAGGAACAGAGCTCAAAAAAGAGTGGCGCTATTACATCATCACTCTCTACCTCTCTTTGTGCAGAACCGTGTGTACAGAACAAGTGAGGAACATTCTGCATCACATTCACGTATCATCGCTGGACACACCTGGGCAGGTTCTATAGAAATTCCATAAATGTTCAATTCATAGCTGGTTTCAGTACTGGGTTAATTTTATAGAAGTGCAAACCTCTACAAAAGCAGAAGTTTTAGCAGGTTGCTGGTTTGAATGCCAAGACAGAAAAACATAAGCAGTGGTCTTGGAGAAGTAAGAAGTGTTGCTGGGCATAAATCTGGAAAAGGTTCATAAACCGTTCCCAAACAATTTGCTGTTCAACTTAAACCTAAAAAATGTGGAGCGTATTCAAGATGGTTGTATTCAAGGGTTCTATCTTCCCAGGAGTGAACATCCCAGTACATTCCAAGGTCAGACCATGCATTGCTCAGAGAAGTACAAAAAAACCAAGAGCTACATCTCTACAGGTTATTATTATTATCATTATTATTATTATTATTATTATTATTATTATTATTATTTATTATTATTAATTATTATACATATTAACATCAATTAACATCTGTTAACAACTATTCTACTGAACTTGCAGCCTCCTAACACACAGTATGAGTGCAGATCAAATCCCTGCTCTCCGTTATCACCCAGATGAGGATGGGGTCCCTGGTGAGTCTGGTTCCTCTCAAGGTTTCTTCCTGTTACCATCTCAGGGAGTTTTTCCCTCAGCACCGTCACCCTCGACTCGTTCATCAGGGATCATCTGATCATTCTGACTCACACACACTCACATCTCACACACACACACTCACATCACATACACACTTCTGTCATTCTTTTGATTGTGTAAAGCTGCTTTGCAACAGAAACAATTGTTAAAAGCGCTATACAAATAAAATTGAATTGAAAAAAAAAAAAACGACTCAATGAGAACGGTTTGCATGGAAGGGTTGGCAGAGGAAAGTCTCTTCTGTCTAAAAAGAACACAGCATTTATTAAAAATGCTTATTAAATCTACAACCTCACTATCTTTCCACTGACCACCTACATCACTGTTGTCTGCCATTGTGATCTTCCCGCGTCCTCCATTGTGACATCTGTCGCATTTCAATGACATAAAAATCGCATGAAATGCGACATGACTGTTCAGACTCAAGTCGTATTGCAAAACATAGGATATGTATCCGATTTAGGACCACATATGAAAGTGATTTGAAACAATCGAATTAGTGCTGTTCAGAGTGTCATAAAGTAATTGGATTTGGGCCAGTTCAGCCTGCAGTGTGAACTAAGCCTGAGAGCGCGGCGCATAAGCCAATGGCCAAAGACCTCAATGAACTGAAGCAATGTTGTGAAGAAGAATGATCCAAAACGATGTCGTTTCTTTGTGGCTTCATTTGTATTCAATAAACAATGGCACAGTGAAAAAGGTTATATCTTCTTGGTGATCAGAGATCAATTATTATTGTAATTATTCATTATTTGATGAACACTGAGACAGATAATATTTATTATGCTTTTACACAAAAAAAACTGACTTAAAAGAGGGGGTACTAACTTTTAGAAAAAAAGAATACGTTTATAAGAATATCACATTTATAAGAATGGACGAGTGTACGCTGTGAGTGACTCCGCTGGGGCCAGACTGTGATGTCTAGACGACTGGGTCAGAGCGTCTCAAAAACTGCCACTCTAGTGAGATGTTCCTAGTCAGCAGGGGTCAGGAGAACCGGTGAACCGGTGACAGGGTCAAGGGCAGCCATAGGTCACTGACACACACCTGGAATGTGGGATAATGCACCCTGACAAAGGATTGAGGTGTTGACTCTGCCTACAAATTCTCCGATCTCGACCTGATCGAGCGTCAGTGGGACGTCCTGGAGAAACAAGTCTGATCCATTGATGCTCCACCTCACACACTTACAGGACTTAAGGAATCTGCTGCTGGCGGCTCGGTGCCACACACACACACACACACGCGCGCATTCAGAGGGCCAGTGGAGTCCAGGCCTCGACGGGTCAGAGCTGTTTTAGTGACACAAGGGGGCGCTACATAATATTAGGCAGGAGGTTTTAATGTTACGGCTGATCAGTTCAGGGTCAAGGATAAAGGTTCAACGTGTGCTTGAATGTCGTGACAGTTCACCATCTGTGTTGGGTTAACAAAAGGAATCAGCAGGTAAAGAATCTGCAGACTTTCTGAGGAGCTGATTCGAGGTTTTGTGCAGGTCAATCTCTGTCCTGCTGTCCCTGCGTCTCACACCTCGGCATGCAGGCTGCAGTGTGTCCATGTCCCCACACGAGTCTCTGAGTCTCTGATCTCCTGTCAGTCCACAGGAAGTTGTGTTTATGTGTCGTGTTTTTATTCCAATCAGAACGAAGACGTGAGAGAGACTCAGAGAATCAGTTACTGATGTGAGTTTCCTGTGAGTGAGAGCTGACTCTCCATCGCCATAAACACACACACACACACACACACACACACACACACACACACACACACACACACATTTTCCTTGACTTGGACCAAACACCAAACACAAACACCACTTGATCTCATCTCTCTCTCTCTGGCTGATCAGCAATATTTTTCTCTAAAGTTCTCCTAGCATTTATAAATGTTCTGTACAGTGGAGGAAGAGAAAATGAGGTCACGCCCTCACAGTGAGTGTGAGTGTGTGTGTGTGTGTGTGTGTGTGTGCGTGGGAGGGTGGGCATCCTGCAGGTACAGACAGAAATAGACTGAATGTACATCTATCATTCCTTCACAAGAGTTTAAGTTCTTCTCTTCATCTCTCCTTCTGTCTCTACCTCAGTCTGATTCCTTTTTTCAGCACACACACGTCTGTGTGCTGAAAAACAAATTTGAAAAGTATGTGTGTGTGTGTGTGTGTGTGTTTGCCATGTTTTGTCAGTTGCTCAGTCATGTTTCAAACTTATCAATTGTAACCAGTTTCCATGGCAACAGAGAGAGAAGAGAAACAAGAGTAGTGTGTGTGTGTGTGTGTGTGTGTGTGTGTGTGTGTGTGTGTGTGTGGTTTCTATGTTCAAATACGTTAAAATCAGACATTAAAAAAAACAAACTAGAATACAGTAGGAATAGAGACGGAGAGAAGGAAACAAAGAAAGAGAGAAAGAGAGAGAGAGAGGCATCAATAAGTATGTAACACAATTTGGTTGCCATGGAGACAGCAGAAGAGTGAGCTGCACTTTGTCAGTCTGTCTGCAACTCACTCTCACTAACTCACCCGAGCGAGAGAGAGAGAGAGAGAGAGAGAGAGAGAGAGAGGGAAATGTCCATCATCTTCTGCATTTTATATTCACATTTCAGTATAATTCCTTTATTTATCTCTTTGCTTCATACAAATAAAAAAAATTCAATAAAGAAATGAGATGAAAAATGTTTTTTTTTTCAGAAACGTTCTGATTAAACCAGACAAAAACAAAGTTCCAGACAAGCAGTTAAGATTCCAAACAGTACAGATGAAGCCGTCACACTGTCTACTCAGTGACAAACTGAACAATTCATCATAACTCAAATCAAAACCCTATAAAACACACTGAGATAAAGATCTGAAAAACTCTCACACACCCTGCTCCTCTCCCCGATAAACCAGCGACATGAGCTTTAGCGCACATGTCCAGGTTTTATTAGACATGAAGACAAAAGCTCGACTTTTTGTCTCAACTGCTTTTCATACACACTGATAAACATCCAGGAAATAGTCAAGGACAAAAACTAATGCCAATGGAGAGCTTCTAGAGCCTCCAGATCCTGAGTGGACGGTGCAGGGACAGGAGTCTTCAGGGGTTTGATGAGTCTCATTAAGTCTACTGAGCGCACACACTCGGGTGATACAGTCATGTCCAAGTCTGTCAATCGCAGACAGACATGCAGAGGAGGCCAGACTGAAAACATTTACATTGAAGCAATTAGCAGACTCTCTTATCCAGAGCAACTTACAAAAGTGCCTTGAAGGTTCCGTCATTGAATAGATCCTTACTATAGATCCTTACTATAATAGATCCTTACACTGAGTTACTAGGCTACAAACTAAGCACCATCAGTCACACAATGTTGGGAAGGGGATAAAAATATTGAAGAAACAGACAGGTCTTTAGTCGTTGTTTTAAGATTGTAACTCGACTATACAGACATTTAGAGGAAGTTCATTGCACCATCTAAGTGCCACAACAGAAAACAGTCTAGACGCACGTCTTCCACTATCCCTGAAGATGGTGGGACCAGCCGAGCATTGCTGGATCGGAGGGACCGTGGTGTGGTGCGGGGTGTGATAAGAGCTGAGAGGTAAGTGGGTGCTGGGCCATTTTTAGCTTTGCCAGGGGGTTGTATTTGAGGCGGGCACCTAAAGGAAGCAAGTGCAGGGAGCAGAAAAGTGTGCTGGTGTGGGAGAACTTGGGAAGGTTGAAAACGAGACGTGCAGCTGCATTCTGGATCAGCTGCAGAGGACTGTAGTTACACACACATATACACACTGATATTCCATTGATAGGCAAGACGAACAGCCCAGACACTGAAGCCAATCGTTTCTCTATTTTTGTAAAAAATATATTCTTTGCCACATGTGGGGTAACATTGGGGTTAGGTCCTAGTTGACTGATTGCTATCAGTTTGTAGATTTAAATGGTGGCAATTCCACAGGGTTTGGTTTTAGGCCCACTGCTTTTTGTCTCTTCCTCTGGGTAAAATAATTCATAAGCATGTTATTAGTAGATTATTGCTGATATCAAAACTCCCCTTTATCTCAATTTATTGGCAGTTATGTTCATATCTACATAGAAATAGAATAAACAAACTGTATCAGTCAGGATTTAGGTCTCATCACAGCTCAGTGCAGCTTTTTTTTTTTTTTTTTTGGATTTGTCCCCGATTTTCTCCCTAATTTAGTCGTGTCCAATTCCTCCCCGTCACTAGGGGGCTCCCACATTAAGACTAGTACCACTCAGCCGGGAGGGCCGAAGACTATCACCTGTTTCCTCCGAACCACATGACGCCAGCCGACCGCATCTTTTCGAACTGTTCGCTCGCGCACATTTGGGGGCCGAGTCACACACTCGGATGACAGCGCTATCCGCTCCCTCCGCTGCGCGAGCTCACAGACGAGGAGGAGCACTATGTACCTCTCATCCCTCCCCTCTGAGAGAGCTCGGCCTCGGAAGTTTTTCTCTCAGCACCTTCCCCTTTGACTTGGTCAGGGACAATCTGATCATTTTGATTACATTTCTTCTATAAAAAAAAGTCTTAGGTCCTTGTTATAGGTTAACGGCATCAGAGTCACAGATACAGCATAAGTGCAGCCCGAACTAAAACACAAACATAGACAGAACAGATACAAGACAAAAACTGGTGCAAAACCTGGAGTTAAATTTTATTTATTTATTTTATTTTGCCTTTCTCGGGCGAGGTTACTGGCACAGGTTCTTCCTGCTGCCATCCACCCATTTAACCAGGCTTGAGACTGGCACAGGATCTCCAAGTGTTAGGTATTATATATGAGTATATTGTTAAGATTCTTTCCCAAGGGCCCAGCACTGGAACCCCAGTAGTGTTGAGGCGCAAACACCCAAACCTTATCATCAGCAACACAGAGCTTCAACCACCTGAGCCACTGAAGCATGGGGTTTAACCCTAACCCTATCTAACCAAATCAACAACTCGCAAGGCTCGTAAGTAACCTGAGATTACTGATGACACCGAACGGGGAAGAGGAGCGCGATGAACATGATGAACATTTACTACATGTGTGCTGTAGAACTGAAAAGCAATAAAGGTCCAAGTGTTCAATCTTGAGGAACTCCATTCATAACTAGTAATAACTGGTGATTGAGGTGCTCTTCTTGTACACTTCGTGTCTATCAGTTTTGCTGTTTAAACAAACAGGTATTGTTTCTTTGCTGAGGCTGGAACTTTAATTATAGACCTTTATTTAGCTGAGCTGGGTCACAAGATTTTAAGGAAGGTTTAAAAAAGAAAGATGATGACTTCAAAACATGTGGAAATTAAGAAGTTAACAAAGAAATTAAATAAGGTTTAAAATGGACTCATTAACATCCATCACATACCTGTGAATAACAGCAGTCAAATGAAAACTCCTCTCAATACCGCTGGATTGCATGAAATAGTTGCACACTGGATTCATTATTATCCTTAAACGGTGGATGCAATAAACTTCTCATTAAAGTGAGACAGCTGTATAGTGTTATTTATCACGTTACTACTTTGGGTGAGAGCTCAGAACAGGACTTCCAACCTGTTCTTTTTTAAATGCTGCATCGATCGCGCAGCTGCCTAAAAGCCATCCAGTCTGACTGCGGTGAAACGTTCCTGCCGTAGCCCAGCGTGTGTTTCGCTCCTAAAGCAGGGCAGAAAGCTCAGATGGAAACCGGACAGAAATTTCATGCTTACAGAAATTATATGAAAACCTTCTGAAAAAAAGATAAATGAAGCATTTTCTCCTCTGGTTTGAGTTCAGTCGGTTATAAGCAGCAAAATCAGCGCAAACACATGAAGCAAAACGCTGCTCTGGACCTGGTTTTATAAGAATACATGGATTTATTTTTAAAGCTGAGTAATTACACAGTGATGACTGAAATCATTCACAAAAATAGGTGCAGATATTTATTGGAAGAATTTGTTAAAATTGAATAAATTAGAGATGATTGAACCTGGCTCAAAGACTGAATGAGATGAAGTGAGATCTTATATCATCAGTTCCAGGGTGTAACGCGTTAATGCTAAAATCTCCCTTCAAAAGTCGAGCCTCATTAGACAGCGCTGCCAAAAGCAGGCGGGTAACGGCTCGCTGATCGAAGTGGAGACCAACGCGTTCACTTGAAATGTTGTTTTAATGTAAATTTCAAACCTCCTTCTCACCATTTTATAAAGATTATCTCCATCAGCAGAAATCTCTGAATTAAAGATGATAAACAACATGCTGAAAGAAGAGTAACATCAGATCTGAAACACACACATCTGTGCTCAAATAAATTTAGTAAATACTCAATTTGTGCAAAATATATCTCCTAGCATTAAAAGAATCATTAAAAGAATTTCATAATCAACCAGGGAGAGAAAAATTCTCCTGTAAAATGACTCTGAGCAAACAGATGAGACGTTGAGACGCTATATGATGTGAAGCAGAAGCTGTGCAGCAATCAGCGTCGTTTTATATTCATTTAGATCAACCAATTCCAGAGGAACCAAACACACACACACATTTTCCTTGACTTGGTGACTGACAGTGAGGTTCAGCAGTGAGGTTTGAGGAAAGAATAAATTTTATTGAATATGAAGAATTGCTTTGAGTTTCACACTGATGAGCGATACAGAGTGAGTATAAAAGACAGTTATTATTCCTAAATACACCATGTTCACATTACAGCACGTTCACCTCGTGTGGAATTACAGCAAACATGGGAGTCTGAGAGCTTCGTCTCCTCCAGCTGTTTCCATGGCAACACACTGACACACTGACCACGGTGATGGTTTATACGCATTATATATTAAATATAATCATTTCATGAAATAATAGTTTAATAATAATAATAATAATAATAATCACTAAAAAGCTAAAGTGCACTACACTAATAGATGATGATGATGATGTCATCAGCTGAGGATGATGGGAAGAAGGTGAGAGTTTGCCTCGGACATTGTTTTTGACGCGTCTTTACTGTAATTCCCACGTGTCATGAACAGCGCTTTCAGACGGTCACTGATGATGTCATCGAGATCAGAAAGGCTTTTCATCTTTGTTCCCTCAGCTTGTGTTCGATTGTCAGGGGACATAAAGACTACAAAATGTCCAACTCAAGTCTCTCTCTCTCTCTCACACACACACACTCTGGAAACTGTTTGTCTTTTTAGAGAGTGTGAAAGAGAGAGAGAGAAAGTGTGTGTGTGTGTGTGTGTGTGTGTGTGTGTGGTGATGCCACTTTTAGCACAGTAACATCCCGTGTTATTTCCACACAGTCCTGTTCACACAACTAGGCAGTCAAATTACACAAATGTAGGATTAGCAACGTAACACAATGACATCATCATCGTCACCAGGCATGATGTCATCAGTGGCTCTGACATCATCAGTCACCTGACCTGACTGGGCTGCGTCCCAAACGTCACCGTCTGATAGGATGTCCATATTAACTGCAGTACTCACTACAGCTGTCAGTGTGAGCGTGTGTTCATCAGACAGAGAGGTTTGAGACAGAGACATGTCCCCAGTGAAGAGGACACTGTATTTATAAGGGACCAGATGATTAGCTAGACCTGCTAGCCAGGCAATTTGAAAAGAGTTATGAGTTTGAGTATAATTAGGCCAGAGGCTCGTTACTGGGCCTGTGTGTAGCTCCTTTATTACTCTGTGTCGGTGTCTTCAGCCCCAGAGCGACAGGACTCCAGGGCGGGGGACGCCCCTTATTCAACTCATCGACCTTCAGCAGCACCTGTCTCACTCTCTCAGCCTGTCCTACTGTCTCACTCTCTCCCTCAGTCAGCACAGACTGTTTCAGCCCTCTGACTATTTTGTTAGTCTTTATCATTGTCTCCACCTGTCTCTGTCTCACTGTCTGTCATCACGGTCTAGAGCAACCTGTCTCACATTGTCTCGGTTCATATACCTGTGTCTCAGACTTCGTCACTTTGTCCCACATTGTCTCTGCCTCTATGGCTCAGTCTCACTCTGTCTTAATCTGTCTCAGCCTGTCTCACTCCAAGTGTTTAATATTACAGTCTCAGAACATTCTCTCCATCTTAGTTTCTCAAAAAAAAAAAATTCCATAAAGAAACGAATGGTCCAAAGTCCTTCCTGTGTCTCTCCGTCCATCTTGGTACAGGAATAAAAAACCCATAATGAACATTTCACGCCGTCTCGATCTTCACACCGCATCCTCCTGTGTTGTCTCACTCTTTTATTTTCTCACCACTGCTCCGTTTAAAACCTTCTCAGTCTGCTTCTGTGTGTCTGCTTCCGTCTCAGTCCAGAAAGAAATGTCCAAAAGGTCTCAGAGGACCCGCTGCGTCTCCACAGTGATACGGAGGCGTTGGCTTTTCTCTATAAGGCTGACAAGAGTGTGTGTGCGTGTGTGTGTGTGTGCGCGTGTGCTTATTTACACCGATCCTCAGAACGATTCCAGTCTCTCCCTAAAAGTCCCACAGACGGTCCGAACAGTTTTCCCGGCCTGGATAATTGTCTCGTTTCATTGGTTGCTCAGTGTAAACATCGCCGTCGCCGTCCAGTCGTATAAATATAAAGTTTGTGCGGTTTGTCTCAGTGTAAGGACACGAGTAGTTTCTACCCTGGATTCAGATACAACAACTGAGAGTCAGAATAAAACGGATATATTAATAAATAAATAGAATCTACCACTGGACTGAAAGAGTGAAAGCTCTCACGCTAATCTAACACTTTAAAACTAAACGCAGTTCATTTACACTAAAGTCTTTTAGCAAATGAAAATGATATTATATGGCGTCGAATCTGGAGTCTGTAGATCAGGAGATGATAAGTGATGGTCACGTCTCATCGCAGTGGAGGTGATTCGCCGGGTCGCTCCGAGCAGCAGGAATGTTCAGCAGCCCTTAAAGAAATAAAACTCGATTATGAAACATCACTGCTGCTCGAGCTTCTCTCTCTCTCGCTCTCTCCCAGCATCTCGGCGAGTCTCCAGGCATTTCTGTTGTTGGATGAGGACGAGGAGGAGGACGGAACATCACACATTCTTTCTGTCTTTTTTCCCTCCTTTTGTCTGCTCTCCATCAATCAGAAGCTGACCAGCGCGTACACCATGCTGCCAACAGAGGAGCACAGCTCAAGCAGTCACGACTCGCACCTCCAGCGTTAAGTAGCTGTGTGACTCAATTCAAGCGCAAAAGCACAGAACACACTGTTTAAATGTGTGTGTGTGTGTGTGTGTGTGTGTGTTTAACTCTTAAGTATTACCTGTACAGGTAGTAGAAGAAGGACAGCAGGTAGAAGCCCAGTTTACACCACGACTCCTTCTGGCAGTAATTAAGAATATCTGCGTTCATCACACTGACGGGGTCGTACATCACCTCTGAGCCGTCGGCCGGCCGGTGGAAAAACCTGGGGGGGGGGAGAGGAGGGGAGAGTCGGGGGGAGGGGGGGGGGAGAGGGGGGAGAGGGGGAGAGGAGAGGGGGGGAGAGTCGGGGGGGAGAGGCGGTGGGGGGGGGAGAAGGGAGGGGGGGAGAGTCGGGGGGGGGGGGGGGAGAGGGGGGGGTCTGTCTATGTGTCTTGGCAAACTTGTGTCTGTTTGTATTTCTGTCTCTTTGTTTGTCAGTTTGTGTGTCTGTCTGTAGCTGTTGAGGCCTGAACAACTTACACACAGAATCACACAGTCATGCAGTAACACAGGGAGTAACAGGGTGACACACTCACACACTCACACACACACTCACACACACACTCACACACACACTCACACACACACTCACTCACACACTCACTCACACACTCACTCACACACACACTTCCACTTCACACACAACTCACTCACACACACACTCACTCACACACACACTCACTCACACAACACACTCACTACACCACACACCTCACTCCACCCACCACTCACACACTCACTCACACACTCACTCACTACACTCAGCTCACACACTCACACGACACACACACACACACACACCACACACACACAACCACACCACACCACAGACAGTAACAGTCTCAGTTGTGTTCATTATTCAGTGCTTCATTACTAAAGAGAAAATTAAGCGAGTAAAGTGACACCAGGGTCTGGTTCAGAATCAATAACACTGATTACATGCAATGTTGGTTGATTGTGTGTGTGCGCGCGTGTGTGTGCGTATGTGTATGTGTATGTGTGTGTGTGTGCGCGTGTGTGTGCGTGCGTGTGTGTGTATGTGTGTATGTGTGTGTGTGTGTGTGTGTGTGTGTGTGTGTGTGTGTGTGTGTGTGTGTGTGTGTGTGTGTGCGTGTGTGTGTGTGTGTGTTTACCTCCACATGTGGTAGAAGAGCAGGGGGATGTTGAGACCGAGTGTGACCCACTCACCAGCACACAGGAACATCAGACAGAACAAACCATGGATAGAATATTCAGGAACCACCAGCTAACACACACACACACACGCACACACGCACGCACACACACGCACACACACGCACACACACACACACACACACGCACACACACACACGCACACACACACACACACAGTGTTTATTTACTCTGTGTAGAGGAAACATTTCACTACTTTCACAAGATTTATCTGATACAAAAAAAACTGAGTCATGAGTCACGTACCCTCCTGAGCAAGTTACAGATTCTCTCGATGTTCAGAATTCTCTCTCTCTACACACACACACACACACACACACACACACACACACACACACAAAATACATTCAATAATGACTTACTTCATAATACACCTGTTTGTGTGTGACTATGTGTGTGTGAATGTGTGTGTGTGAGTGTGAGAGAATCTCTGTGTGTGTGTGAGAATGTGTGTGTGCACATGTGTGTGAGTGTGTGTGTGAGAGAATCTGTGTGTGTGTGCGTGAGTGAGTGTGTGTGAATGTGTGAGAGAGTGTGTGTGAGAGTGAATGTGTGTATGCACATGTGTGTGTGTGTGTGTGTGTGTGTGTGTGCGCGTGTGTACATACCGCTCTGGTCGGGTTGCTCTGGTCAATGGGGTTTTTGAAGTCAGTCCGCAGTTCATCGAATGCAATGATCTAAAACACACACACACACACACACACACACACACACACCATTTAATATGGTCTACTAAACCAAAATACAGTACTTTAACAACAATAGTTGGGGTTGGGGGTTGGGGGTTGGGGGGGGAGGGGCTCCCTCACACTAGGGGACGGTGCTTAGTCCTCTGGGTGACAGAGGGAAGATAAATGAATGAATTGTCTTGTGAGGATGTTAAGAGAAAACCTGGTTGGACGTGTGTGTGTGTGTGTGTGTGTTAGGGGATGTGGAGCAGAGGGCGGGGTGATGTAGACACAGCAGAGAGGCGCAAGTTCAGCCTTTATTCATTCAATTCAATTCAATTCTATTTATATTGCGCTTTTACCTACCGCTGATCGTCTCAAAGCAGCTTCACTAAATTCAAATAAAATCCCTTTCGTCCTGATGAACGAGCCGAGGGCGACGGTGCCGAGGGAAACCCAGACGTTATGGATATTCATCACATACACATTACTGCACAAAGTCTTCATTCTCCACACGTCTCAGCTTACGGTTAAAAGTGGGTGGGGTCAGAGGGCGGGGTCAGGGCCCTGACAGGACGGGGACTCGAACCGTTGACGTTGTTAGCGTGACTCGGGTTACGGTCCTGTAAAAGCGGCTCTGGCTGACACTCATCACTCTAGAAGTTTTATTATTTATTAAAGAGAAACCTCCGGTTGTGTTTCTGGACCACACGCGTGTCTCCACGTGCATTCCTTTTGATGCTGGTGACTCGTTTTTTTTTGTCACATGAGAAACTCTGCCTTCCCTGTTGATCCAGAAGCACACAAGGGGAAAGTGGCATCACTACACACACACACACACACACACACACACACACACACACACGGGAGCGATAAAGTTCTCGGCTGTTTGGTCCGGAGTTGTTTTGAGCTCATAAACTTAATGACATCTTAAATCTCTAACCCGAGTAACACAGACATTCAACACAAACACCCGAAGAGTTTTTAAATCTATATTCATTGCAGGATTGAACGGAAAAGCCCCAGTGTGCAGTGGTGTGTGTGTGTGTGTGCACTGTGTGTGTGTGTGTGTGTGTGTGTGTGCACTGTGTGTGTGTGTGTGTGTGTGTGTGTGCACTGTGTGTGTGTGTGTGTGTGTGAGTAAAATCTGCTCATCTTTCAGCACATAATAATCCAGAAGTTCGACACATCACAGTGTTGAGGAACTCAGCGTCTGGAGTCTGAATGATCGCGGCTCATAATATCCATCATGTGTGTGTGTGTGTGTGTGTGTGTGTGTGTGTGTGTGTGTGTGTGTGTGTTATATCTAATCTCAGTGATCAGCCTGTGTGTGTTAGTGCAGCGCTGCGTGCTCAGGGGCGTCCCCCTCTCTCTGTCTGTCCCCCTCTCTCTGTCTGCCCCCCTCTCTCTCTCTGTCTGTCCCCCTCTCTCTCTCTGCCCCCCTCTCTCTCTGTGTCCCCCTCTGTCTGTCCCCCTCTCTCTCTCTCTGCCCCCCTCTCTCTCTCTCTGTCTGTCCCCCTCTCTCTCTCTGCCCCCCTCTCTCTCTGTGTCCCCCTCTGTCTGTCCCCCTCTCTCTCTCTCTGCCCCCCTCTCTCTCTCTGTCTGTCCCCCTCTCTCTCTCTGCCCCCCTCTCTCTCTCTGCCCCCCTCTCTCTGTCTGCCCCCCTCTCTCTCTGTGTCCCCCTCTGTCTGTCCCCCTCTCTCTCT
>QNUK01001209.1:0-67427 GCA_013621035.1 Clarias magur
GTGTGTGTGTGTGTGTGTGTGTGTGTGTGTGCGCGTGTGCGTGTGTGCGTGTGCGCGCGTGTGCGTGTGTGCGTGTGTATGTGTGTGCGTGTGTATGTGTGTGCGTGTGTATGTGTGTGCGTGTGTATGTGCGTGTGTGTGTATATGTATGTGCGTGTGTGCGTATGTGTGTGTGTCTGCAACAAATATATCTGATGTTGTGATTTGATGTTTATTTCAGGTTGCGCTGAAGCTGCAGGTTAAAGCTCTGTGTTCTTGGACGGCTAAAACAGAAAACCACCTGAATTTCTCCAAGGACGACGTGATCACCGTTCTGGAGCAGCAGGAGAACTGGTGGCTCGGGGAACTGAACGGGGTGCAGGGCTGGTTCCCTAAAACATACGTCACCGTCCTGAACAGCAGCGACGCGTCTGCAGAGTACGCTAAAGAAAACGCGGTTCTTTAGTACAATTTCTTTTTTTTATAATTCCAGACAGTGTGTTTTAGAAATAGATAAATAAAATAAGATAAAGTTCATGTAAGTCTTCCAACTTCTGTATGTGACTAAAAGCTTCATAAAGTGTACCTCGAAATTCCTGATGAAATGTAATAGGTTTTCTCTTTATTTATTCCGTGTTGTTTTTCTTTGTTTCTCTTTTGTGTACAGCTCCACTGAGGGAGTCGAATCAGCAGCAGCAGATGCCTCGTCGCTGGAGGGTGAGAAATATTACATCATGACAATAGAATAAAAATGTTATAGAAAACTAAGAATAAAACTGTTGAAAATAAACGTAAAAAAAATAAACGGCTAATTTCATTATTGATTGTGTAATATGAAACATTTTGTGGCGCAGCATCGCGTCATTCACACTAAAATCGACTTTTTTATTTAGAATTTGTGGCTCTCTACACCTACGAGAGCCCTGAACCTGGAGATTTGAGCTTCACTGAGGGCGACACCATCCTGGTGACCCAGAGGGAGGGCGAGTGGTGGAAGGGCAGCGTGGCCGACCGTTCGGGACTTTTCCCCTCCAACTACGTTAAACCCAAAGAAGCTGATGTAACATTGTCTATGGAATTCTATAAGATTGATCATAACTGGTGTTTTTTGAGTTGTTTTAACAAACAAAATTGCTTTTTTGTAGAATTCACTGCTCAAACCAGGCGCGCTTGGGAAAAAGCCCGGTAAAGTCCATTTCATTTATGGTATCAGCTAAATAAGCAGTTTATTAAGACTGTAAATATTGATATTTATTAACACTGTAAATGGGATGATTGCTTTTATTATTTAAAGTCATAACTAAGATGATAATAGCGTCGTCCCTCTGTGTTGCAGAGGTGGTTCAGGTGACCAGCGCGTACACGGCCGCAGGAACGGGACAGCTGAACCTGTTTCCTGGTCAGCTCATCGTCATCCTCAGTAAAAACCAGTCTGGCTGGTGGCTGGGAGAGCTGCAGGTCAGTAACGTATATTCTGAAGGGAATACCTTCTAGAAAACATGGGCACTCGCAGTTACCATGGTGATGAGTGAGACACACCCAACAGCCATAACATTAAAACCACTTAGGTTCTGGGTTCCCCTCAGGGCGTGGCTCTGCAGGACCTCAAAGGGGCGCTGTGGTGTCTGTCACCAGGACATTGGCAGAGGATGCTCTGGGTTGTAGGCGGGGCCTCTGTGGACCAGTCTTCTCTGCCTGGTGCGTCCCATAGTGGTGTTTGGCGAGGGGGGGGGTTATGTTATGGCTGATTGGTGTGTGTTTTGTTTAAACTGCACTTTGTGTTTTATACAGTTTTTGTTTTTTTGGCTAAAACTGTTGATTTCTTTACTGTGTGGAGATTTAGGACCAGTTCACAGATAAACCTTTAGATTAAACATCTGTCAGTCTACAGGGAATATAAGGCCGAGTACATTACAGCAGCTCTGCTAAAGCTACACTGTGTGTAAAGTTCTGTACCAACTACTGAATCCCACCCGTGACATTTTAGACTTTAAGTAGTTCATGCTGTTGTTGATGCTGTTGTTGCGTCACTTCCAAACTCTGATCTGAAACCGTGAACAGTAGAGCAGTAGGAGTGCAGAGGCTTTTAAATCCATATTATCATTAACGTATATTAAACTAACATGTTTTATCAATGTTTCTTACTATAAATCTAGTTTCTTTTTATGTTTTTATTAATTAAGACTCTTGTTGAGGATTGTCTGTCTGTCTGTCTGTCTGTCTGTCTGTCTGTCTGTCTGGTGCTGAAGTCTTTTCAATTGCGCGTTGCTCTGTGTGTTTCAGGCGCGGGGTAAGAAGCGACAGAAGGGCTGGTTTCCAGCTTCTCACATTAAGCAGCTGGGCTCGAACAGTGGCAAATCCACCCCTGCCACCGCAGCGGGTAAATGAGGCTTTAGCACTTTCCCTGGCATCACTTCTCTGTCTCTCTGTCTCTCTGTCTCACCCCCCTGTCTCACTCTCCTCGCACGCTTTCCCTCCGTCCGCTCTCAGCCGCTCAGGTTATCGCCCTGTACGACTACACGGCGGCGAACCAGGACGAGCTCACCTTCTCCAAGGATCAGATCATCAACGTGCTGGATAAGAGCGACCCCGACTGGTGGAGAGGAGAACTCAACGGTGTCACGGGCCTCATCCCCACCAACTATGTGAAAACCAGCACCTCTGAATCTGACCCTAGCCAGCAGTGTAAGTAGATGGAGCAGTTTCAGTCCTCTGGCATCGCACCCATTTATCTTGGTACATTACTTCATGAACGAATGGATTAGAACTCATTAGCTGAACGTTTATAAATTCTTGAGTCAGTTTCTCATAGTTTGCGGTAAGAGGGATGTTGAGTGGCAAAAAGACTCCTGATGAGAGTCTGTTGTGTGTGAATGCAGTGTTACTGTACCTCTGATTACCATTTCTTTATGATAATGCCACTTTACATCTTTTTTTTTAATTACATTTTAAACTATATTCTCTATATACAGTATAATATAACTATGTAGAACTACATTATGTTGTAAAATTAAGATAGTATTTCCCAACATTAAAAATGATTTCAGTGAAGGGAAACACCGGACACTCATTACTGTTCTGCTTTTTCAGACTTGCTTTTACTTTGACTTCTTTCCTATTTCTCTGTAGGGCGGTAACACCTGTCCCTCTGAGAGACCCACTGCCTCCCACAGGGGATGATGCCCTTATTTTAATCATAAACTATGAACATTGACTAACACTAATATCTCTCACCACTACACAGATCTCACTCTCTCACTCCAGTAACTCCTCCCTTTACAGTTGGTTTGTCTTGAGGCCGTGTGATGCTCAGTAACATGATTGATTTCACTTCCTAATACGATCTGTCCTAGTGGAGTGGGGTGGGGTGGGGTGGGGTGGGGGGATGAGAGGGGGGGTTGTGATCGTTCCTGAGTACGGCACAAATAAATGACTAGTGTGAAAACGCCCTTAATGCCTCATCGCCACTGTATTCAGGGCCGCACCGATGTTAATAATTCGTGGAGTGCGTTGGCGCATCAGTGTTTATTTTTCGTCCCCAGTTTTGGTGGGGTGTGACAGGGCGTGGCAGAGTGTGTGTGTGTGTGTGTGTGTGTGTGTGTGTGTGTGTGTGTGTTTGTGTGTTTGTGTGTGTGACCGTATCCCCAAAAGTGCAGACCTGATCATCACATGTGTATCACATCTTTTTAATGAAACACCTAATAAAATGGTGCTGTGATGAAGTGAAAGGAACACACCCACACATCTCAAAACCATAAGACAGCTGCCTGAGTGTGTATGAGGGTGAGTTTAGTCAGTCTGTGAAGAAGATGATTCTCCAGAGCTGACCCGAGCCGCTGAGGTATAAACAGTCTGTTTAAGGGCGTCTAAATTAATGGAGGAAGTGGGCTCGTGTGCCAAAACACTCGTAAACCAAATCATCATTTCCCGTAGGAAGTAATGAAAACTCAAATTATTCGTTCCACAGCCCCAAAAATAAATACATAAAATTAATTAATACAGTCTATAAAATGAAAATAAAACAAATTAATCTGCTCTTTACCTTTAAAAAAAAGTACAAATAAATCCCGACAGAGAAGTGTTTCCGTTGGTGCATGCAGGCGCCGTGTGTGTGTGTGGAATTAGCCCCTTCCCTCGTCTCGTTTTACACAGTAACACTCCTCCCTCTCCCCACCTCGTTTTTTAAGTTTCACAACAAACAAACACACACACACACACACACACACTGAAAAGGTGAGAGAGTGACGCTTGGTGTCAAAATAAGAGTCGCATGCGTGATACATGATACTCGGCGCTCGTAAACTAATACTCGCTCGGTTTCCGATTAAAAATTTATTAAAACTCTTTGCTCAGTTTGCGGAACACTCGTAAACCACATTACTTGCAATCCAAGGTTCCACTGTGTGTGTATATATTTGCCTCCAGCGCCATCACCAGGCTCGGTTCAGCTTTGGATCCTTTAAGGAGTTAAAAAGGCTAAAACCTAAAGTTAAGTATTAATGCAGGATGTACAGAAGGCTGTCGGTGGTCCCGGTGTTTGAGCTCTGGATTTGGGGCGGTGGGTCTTTCAGCTGCATTCCTTCTTCCTGCACCACTTTATTGCCTCTGTGGTAGATGTTTGCCGTTGTGTGTTGGTCTTAGACTCCACTGTGTAATCACTACAGTATGCCGAGCTCCACTACACTGACGGTGCTGAGTTCACTTGGGTTTGAGGTTGTACTGCTGTGTATCATAAAGAACAAATGTCACGTGTTTTATGGGAAATTAAAATGAACACAATAAAAGTGTATGATTTGCTTTGAGCTGCTTGAATGCAATAGAGCTGATGTGCTGCTGTTAGGAAGCACTGAACCTTCTGAAGTGTTACACGTGCAGCACATCACATTAATGCCATGAGTTTTATTCCCTGATCATATTTGTTTAAATCATTATCAGTATCTTTAATGAAGCTCTGCGAGCGTTATGGTGACGTACGTGTGTGTGTGTGTGTGTGTGTGTGTGTGTGTGTGTGTGTGTGTGTGTGTGTGTGTGTGTGTGTGTGTGTGTGTGTGTGTGTGTGTGTGTGTGGGGAATGCTGCACCAAAGAAATGTAAAATATATATATTTGATTTAAAGAAATCTAGACATTAAAATCCTTTGAAAAAAAACCTACCTGTTCAGTTTGTCGTCCATTTTGTTCAGCGTTTCTTTAATGTTATTCACTAAAATGTTCTTAATTAACATCTCTATGGACTGTAGTTCTGCTGTCAATCAAGTCAGACAATAAACATTAAGACGTCACTGACTAGGTTTATGTTAATTAACTCTTATTACTAGTCATGTTGATTTTAATATTATAAATAATATCACTAACACGACCTTGAGTACTAATACTTTAGGTTTAGGGTTTGTGTTTCCTCAGTAATCTGTCTGTTTGCGTGCGTGCGTGTTTAAATGGTTCAGCTGTAGACCAGTAAAGCGTACTGGTATTAAAGTGCTTTTATAAGACTGTGGTGTGTGGATGATGATGATGATGATGATGAAGGCACCTGAAAGCCTCAGGACCGTCGTGATTCGGACCCTCAGCAGGTAAGGCCTGACCTGAGCGTGCTGGAGCTCCTCCATTTCACTCCATTTGTGATTGTTCTGTTTCCTTTTGAGTGTGTTTGGAACAGGAGCCCTCACTTAGTCACTCTGCGAGGGTCTGAAGGTTCCTGGTGTGTGTGTGTGTGTGTGTGTGTGTGTGTGTGTGTGTGTGTAGGATAGCCCAAATATATTTCACCCCCTTTGTGAGGCTGGGGGTGAGGCATCATAACTGTGTGTGTGGGTGTGTGTGTGTGTCACTGCAGGGTGTGCTGACCTGACGAGTCTGGACTCCATGAGCCTTCAGGAAAAGAAACGTCAGGGCTACATCCACGAGCTGATCGAGACAGAGGAGAGGTACATGGAGGATCTTCAGCTGGTTCTGGAGGTGTGTCCTTACAGAGGTGGCGGAGTCTATAGCAGCTCCTTTATTTTTACCACAATCGTAAATAAATAATGAATATGAAATATCTCAGATTTACAGCTTTAAATAGAGGGACCAAAAGTAATGGGACAGACAAGCATACAGTATGCTTCATGTTTTTATAATACTAGACCACCAGGAGTCTGGAGCACACACACACACACACACACACACGTCACCACATGCTTGGTCTCGCAGGTCTTCACTGCAGCTCTCCTCACGTCCTGCTGATCTTGGCGTGTTAAGTGAACTGAACGCTCAGCTGGATTAATCAGTGCAGAACATTCCAGTACTTTACCTTTAAAAGAAACCCGAGACTTTTTATTATGCGTCGAGTCTCTGGTGGTCTGTAGAGTCCAGTTCTGTCCAGTCAGTTTTAAAACCTTCAGCCAAATGTGAGCAGATGATACAGACGGCTCTAAACACTTCAGTCTGTGAGACATGAACACCCTGTAAAAACTGGCCGGTGCACCTCACTGCACCATTCTCTCCATTCCACACACCTCTGCTTCAGGTGCCACGCCCAGGCCGAGTGTCTGTTCACGTTGCACAAACGTACCGTACGTCGACTCTCCCTTTTACACAGATCTGGTCTTGACCAGGCTGTCGGCTAACCAGTACACTCCAGTTTTTGGTCACAGCTCTCCTTATTTTAAAGCTAAAAGTCCGTGCTTTCTGATTCTATTCATTATTTCATTTAAACCTGACTAAACCGTGGGTAGAAAGTGTCCAAATATTTCTGGACCTGCATATTTATAAGTTGTGGCTTTATAATGCCGTTTGTAGGTGTTCCACAAGCCGATGTCCGAGTCGGGACGGTTAACAGAGTCCGAGATGAACATGCTGTTCGGGAACTGGAAGGAGCTCATCACGTCCAACACCAAGCTGCTCAAGTATGTGCAGAGCGTGGAGCTCAGTGCTGCCCCCTGGAGTTCAGTACTGAACGTAGCATCTTCTTGGCTGCCGTATTGTTCAGTCTACTAAAGCAGAAATCCCGAGTGTTTTTATTAACTTTTTCTATCGCTAGTTTTCTGTAGTGTTGGTTTTTGACTTCCTTCTGTGTGGCTCAGAGCTCTCAGAGCGAGGAAGAAGATGGGAGGAGAGAAGATGCCGGTGCAGATGATAGGTGACGTCCTCGCCCCCGAGCTCTCGCACATGCAGGCCTACATTCGCTTCTGCAGCTGCCAGTTAAACGCCGCCGCGCTGCTGCAACAGAAGACCGACCAGGAGGCGGAGTTCAAGGACTTCCTCAAGGTACACGTTAGCTCACCTTCATGGTGCTGGTGTTCCACAGATTGTTTATCATGGTCTTGTGTACGTGGACAATAAATAAATCATCGTGACGAATGTTAGTATGGACAGTATGTATCTCTTCACTCTCAGTGGTTCTGGTCTTTTTGGACGATACGAGGATCTACAGACCTTAGAATTTGTGTCTATATTAGATCTTTTTCTTTTAAAAAAAAATCTAACCCAGTTCTGAAGGAGTGTGTGTAACTGATTCTGTTGACTTTCTTTAGAAAATTGCCACAGATCACCGCTGTAAAGGGATGCCTCTGTCCAGCTTCTTACTGAAACCCATGCAGAGAATCACACGGTACCCGCTCCACATCAAAAACGTAAGTACCCAGACACCGTGTGTGTGTGTGTGTGTGTGTGTGTGTGTGTGTGTGTCGTGCCGCGCTCTGAGAGCTATGTCTAATCCTGCGTGTCCGTCACCAGATTCTCGAGAGCACTCCTGAGGGTCATGTGGATCACGCTCAGTTGCGAGAGGCTCTGGAGAAGGCCGAGGAGTTGTGCTCTCAGGTAAACGAGGGGGTGAGGGAGAAGGAGAACTCGGACCGACTAGAATGGATCCAAAACCACGTCCAGTGCGAAGGAGTCACAGAGGTGAGCAACAAGCGCCAGGAGTTTCACTTAAACTTTAATTAAACTTGAATTGATTTCTGTCTCCGTCATGTTTAGCTCTTTCTTTAGTAAATCATAATATTCAGGCCGAACTTTGCTCATGTTTTAATGGAATGTTTCTTATATTCCTCTCCATTTCTGTAAATATTCCCTGAAATAATAAAATCTCATTCTTGCTCTGTATAGTATCTGGTCTTCAACTCTCTGACCAACTGCCTGGGGCCGAGGAGACTCCTCCACAGCGGGAAACTGTTCAAGACCAAGAGCAACAAGGAGCTGTACGCCTTCCTCTTTAACGACTTCCTGCTCCTGACGCAGGCTGTCAGACAGTTCACCTCCTCCGGCCCAGACAGACTCTTCAGCCCCAAGTCCAACACACAGTACAGGATGTACAAATCTGTAGGTTTTTTTCCCTGGTTCAAGCTGTTTTCAGAATTATACGTCCGTAGCTCAAGTCTCTAAACTCTAGAGAACAAATAATACAAAGTACAAGTGCACCATTTATTTATGTGATTATTATTTAAATTCTTTAAGAAGTTATGTGTCAATCAGAGGTGAGAAGAATTAGTGTGTGTTCTGTGATCTGTTTGTTCTCAGCCGTTGTTCCTGAATGAGGTCGTGGTGAAGATGCCGCCTGATCCGTCCGGTGACGAGCCCGTGTTCCACATCTCTCACATTGACCGAGTTTACACACTCAGGACGGAAAACATTAACGAGAGGTGAAAATAACTGAACAGGTAGAAGACACTCCATACTGTCATGCACTATATTTATGTTTAGTGTGTGTGTGTGTGTGTGTGTGTGTGTGTGTGTGTGTGTGTGTGTGTGTGCGCGCGCGTGTGTAGGACCGCATGGGTTCAGAAGCTCAAAGCTGCTTCAGAGGAGTTCATCGAGACGGAGAAATCTAAACGAGACAAGGTCTATCAGGGTACGGTCCCAGCGGTCCCAGCGGTCTCGGGATTAGTTTTATTTTGATGCTGAAATATTTTTACAATATTTTTCAGTTGCTTTGAATTCTATCTGTAAGTGATGAATAAATGATCGGCTCTTCTTTTCTTAAGGTCGCTCAGTGAAAGCCTCGGGCATCGGGCGTCTGCTCGTAACCGTGCAGGAGGCGACGGAACTCAAATCCTCTAAATCAAACGGTGCGCTTTGGTTTCATCTCAAAGACACCACTGTGGTATGTTTTTATTTATTTATATAAAACCTTATCTTCCTGCTTGTGTGTCGTCATGAACCAGGAAAGTGCAATCCGTACTGTGAAGTGACCATGGGGGCGCAGTGCTACACCTCTCGAACCCTGAACGACACGATGAATCCAAAGTGGAACTTTAACTGTCAGTTCAACATCAGGGACCTGTACCAGGACGTGCTCTGCATCACCATCTACGAGCGGGCGCAGTTCGCGCCTGACGGTCGGTTGTTTTGTTCTCGTCAGCTGATGAGAATAATGTCTTGAAGCACAATAAGAAATGTAATCAAAGACAAAATAAACATTGACGGATGTGTTTTCGTACAGAGTTCCTGGGTCGGACAGAACTGCCCGTGGCCACCATCAAGAAGGACCTGGAGAACAAAGGGGCGGCGACCAAGAGACAGCTGCTTCACGAAGTGCCTACAGGAGAGGTCTGGGTCCGTCTCGATTTCCAGCTGTTCGATGGCAAAACGCAGAAATAACCGGGATGCCGTCGATATGGTTACGGACACTACGCGGCTACGAGCTGTTTATTCTGCAGATCTTCCTCATACACACCTCGCCTTTAAACATCCTCCGCTCGGCTCCCGAATGTCTGACTTTTCTCCGAGCCTTGTGGATCGTGTGATAATGACTTTAATGATGCCAAGTTTATGCCTTTTGGTAGGTGTGTGTGTGTGTGTGTGTGTGTGTGTGTGTGTGTGTGCGCGCGTGTGTGTGTGTGATTGGAGGAAACGTCAGCAGTCTGCGGGTTGGCCTCAGTTCTTTATCACTGGATGTAGAGATGTCTCAGGATTTCTATTTTCCTTAAATATTCTGTCTATTTTGCCTATTTTTCTGTATTAGAGGGATTTTTTTATTTACTTCTGTAGTTCAGGATTCACACGTGATCTTGTCAGTTCTGGAAAAGAACACTACATCTAACATTTTAACAGCCTGTGTAACCGAATACTGTATAATAATAATAATAATAATAATAATAATAATAATAATAATAATGATTAAAGCACATATTCAGATCTAGAGGTGCGGTGTTGCTGAAGTAATAACAGAGAACTTTAGACATGTTTTTGCTTTGAGCATTTTTTTTTTGAATGGTACAAATGAAGTGGGACAGGACAAGCTCTAATCTCTGTTGGCTTTGTGTGAGTTGTATTTATTTGTAATTTATGTCTCTCCGTGCCCCCCCCCCCCCCCCACACACACACACACCCCCTCCGCGTCACCTTATGCTGTAAAACATTTCCCTCAACAAGCAGCACATTTTGTTTTTTTTTGGTTTAGTTTATTATTTTGAAATATTTAGATGTTGTATACAGTGCGTCTCAAAAGTCTCCATACGTTGGGAAATCAACACTCAAACTGTAACTTTTATTAAACACAACTCGACACTCGACACGGCCGACTCGCACCATCCAGTCTTGTTTTGTTAAAGTTCTTCATGAAGACGTTTTGGCTGAGAAACTTTTATGTCCACGGCGTTCGGAGGCTTCTGGGACTCGCTGCGGTTTTACTTTTGCTCTTCTGGTGGCTTGTGGTTGAGTTTAATCTGGTGGTTTTCAGGATGTGCACAGAGCTGCTTCAGCATAAAATAAATAAAGTATTAAATATGCAGAGGTGCTTAACACTGTTACAGGAAAAACCCAAAGCCTCTTCTATCGTGTGTGTGTGTGTGTGTGTGTGTGAGGGAGAGAGAGCGAGCCGGATGTCTTTAACAGATATGTTTGGGTTCATAAAGGAGAAACTGGGTTTATAATGACAGTTTATATCTATTATAATGTTTACACGTACAGTAGATGCCTCCTGCGGTCGTTCAGCTGATTGTAGGCGAGAACTCGAGCAGAAGGACATCAGCTCACGAGGACGAGGTTCGTAAAGAAGTTAATAAATTCACCATAAAGTCCCCATGTGTCTCATGTCTCACTTCTGTCCTCAGCAGCGGCTTCATGTTTCTGCATTTTCTCTCTGTTTAGTGATTTATAATCTCAGAGCTGCACAAAGACATTGTTCTGACAGTCTCATTTATTTCTCTAACAAGAGGACCTGAATGGTTAATCCATAAATGTTGGCACCTCTGAATATCAGCTCAGGGTTCAGAGGCAACCCCCATCCCCCCCCCCCCCCCTCTGTTACAGTCTGCGTTTCTTCTCCAGTGTGCTGATGTTATGTAACCTGATCAGTTAAATAAATAATAATAAAATGTGTACAATTTCAGTGGATCTCTACAGGAACTGTGTACTTATGTAAATAGATGATGAAGTCCAGATTGAGCGGACTGAGGTTCCGCCGCTGAGCTCCAACATGTCTGTCAATAACATCAGTATTCTGGGGACTTTTCTGCCTTTGGCTCTGCGATTGGCAAACAAAGATGTGATGATGATGATGATGATGAAGATGTGCGCATCCATTATAGCAAGTCTAAGACATGTTGCAGAGCTTGAAGTTCTCTGTCGCTTCCATACGTTTCCGTCACTCAGATTCCAGAGAGGCCAGAACTCGGGTCAGAGTCGAACCATTAAAAACGTGCCGTGTGGTGACGGCGTGACCCCACGAGGCCCTGAACCAGCTGCGTCACTTCATCACATCACAAGAAATAAAAGGAAAAAATATACAGTATAGTTACAAAGCGATGGTGATCGGGCCCAAGCAGCTGCGCTATCACCAGCCAGATACAGCAGAAAGACAGCGGGCATCGAGGTGTGTGTGTGTGTGTTAATGTTGAAAGGAGAACCGTGTCTCAGGGAGTCGAGCGGTTTCTTTGCCGTGGTGTTTGTTTTATGTCTGTTTTTGTGTTTAATTAATAATCTCACGTTGTCTCTGAACAGGAGAAGCTTCTCATAAACTGCAGACAAGCAGCACAGACGCTCGTCTACAGACCGTCACATCTCACGGCCTCACACCTATAATTAACCACAATCATTAATTAATATTAATACATAATTACACATCCCTCATTTTAAACATGCTGATGCAGAGTGAGAGAAACAAAACCTTTTAATGTTTTAAAGGAAAATTCTAAAAGTAATTGACAGGTATTTTATTTAGAAGAGTATTTAATAAAATCATGAGGAGTAGATACAGAGAAATATCCACATTTAGAAATGAAAACAGACAAAACAGGTTTTTCTTCCCAATTTCTTGTACCGGCTTAACGAGGATCCAGAATATTAAGAATCATCTTCATCACCAAGAGGACCGGTTTTAACCAATACAGAGGAGAAAACGCAAACAAACGCCAAACGCACTGACGCTGGCATTAAGTCATCCAGGTATTTACAATCACACGGATTATAAACGTGTTTAATGAAACATTCTGATTTCTGTTCACTGTTTTGTTTCTGATCATTACTGTTTAATTAATCAAGTTAATCATATTGAAATACAGGTGTGAACTTTAATTTAACCCATAAGCAGAGGTGGAAAGAGGACGAAAATGTTGTACTCAAGTAAAAGTGCTGTTACGTCAGTGAAATTTTACTGAAGTACAAGTAAAGTTACTGTTATAAAAATCTACTCAAGTAAAAGTAAAAAGTAGATTAAAAAAAGTGAACTCATAGTAAACCTTACTGAGTAACTTTTTTTTTTTTTTTTAACAGCCAAGGGGGGTAATGAGGCATTCTAGTGTAGTTTTAAAAAGATGAGCAGATATAAATCTCACACTAGTTGTTTTTAACTGAAGGAACACCTTTACATAATAAAGCTGTTGTCTTTCTTGTGCTTGAAAGTCAAAGTGGTCACTTAAACACGTCCCAGTCTAGTGTCGCCGAACAGCAAGAGAACGGTTCAGGGTTCTGTTCTAAACTTTATGGAAATGATGGTACATGGCAGAAAGAACTAGATCCAGTCATTAACTGATGAAATAATGAGCTTTGTATTGCTTTACACACACACACACCAGGAGGAGGGTCAGATTCAGGCCAAAATAATACACTAAACAATATTTATATTTAGTAGCTAGATTACCTGCAAAATAAATAAATAAATAAATAAATAAATCCAGGTCCCTTCTCTGACTCCCTAAACCAACAACAGTGAATAATTTCCCTCTTCCCAAAATAAACGTTAGCCACGCCCCTACTACTGCTGAGTGCACAAACATACAGTGAAATTATCTAGAAATATCTACAAAGAGCAACCAAAGTAATAATCAAAGTCACTGGAGGCAAAAAGTCAAAACCAGAAACCACAAGCAAATATGAAACCACCAGAATCACAATCTCTCTCCTCTTTCCCGCGTCTCTCTCCGGTTTCTATCTGGCGGCGCGGGTTGATGACGTCACTCTCAGGGCGGAAGCGGCCGTGTGGAAGGGCACGTAGACGCCGATGTGGGGAAACAGTCAGAAAACCTGGAGTGGAGTCTGGAGCGGCGCGCGACCAGGACACGAGACACACACGCGCGCGCGAGCGCAACCAAGCGTTTATACAAAGCAGAATATTTTCTATTATTTTACATTTTCATTCATTTATTTTACTCAGTAGCGAATATGATTTAAAATGTAGCGAATTACAAAACTTCAAACAAAACATACTTAAGTAAAAGTAAAATGACAGATTTTAAAAACTACTTTATAACGTAGAAGTAGACAAAAACAAAACAACAACTCAATTACAGTAACGCGAGTAAATGTCATCCGGTACTTTCCACCTCAGCCCATAAGTCACCATTCAACAAGTTTCTATGCTCTGCACCTGCTGCTGGTGTTACTGTACATAACGATATGAGACATCGCCGTGTCATCACTTGCTAAATCTGATCTACAGCTTTTGTATTCTTCACTTTTCATGTCTAATCTAATGTGATCTGGCTGCTGTTCAGGACACCGAGCGCACCAGACGTCCTCTAATCTGTCCTCTTTATGCTGCGCTTAAAATCAGCATCATTGTTTAAAAATGCTCTATTTGTATCCGCTACATTTTTAACCAAACAGATCCATCACTAAAATAAACACTGCCTTCCATACAAAGATTCTAGACAATAAGGGTTTAGATTCAAGTCCAATGCAGTGGAAAACAGCTGGAATATATTCACCTCAGAATAAAGAGAAAACCGAGACAAAGTGGTGTCTGGGATTCCCCTCGCGATTTAAAGGCGCAGACACAACACTTACATTCGACTGTGAGTTTTATTTCCTTAGGTGTGGTTACGGTTTTTGGCCACATGATGGCAGTGTGGGGAAAGGGCGCAGAGATTTAGTGGATTGGTGTGTTTTACATTGTACAGTATATTCGTGTCAAAGGCGTGTGTAAGACTCACTTTGTCAGACTTGAGAACAAATCGGACTTGTGAACGTTCTCCTGGAGCGGAACTCGATGGTGAGTCGGAGACGACCTGTGAAGCTGAAATAGTTTTCTAACCGAGTTTTATTAGTGCGAGACTGAAACTTTGTACACCGCGTGTCCTGTTCTTATAACAATCCCTTCTCGTCCACATCGCTGCACTTTTTTACATTTTGGGACTTGAAGTTTGTTTTGTATAACACTCTCATGCACCTCAACTTCAGTTCAACTTCAGAAATTCACTTGAGTGGACGCGATTTTGAGAGACACACACCTGTCCATATCCTGTGAGGACCTAAAGTTAACAGTTTAGGGTTTAGGTCAACCCCCCCCCCCCAAAGGAACGAGATAATCAGATAATCCTGATTAGTATTTGGTTCTCAGATCTCATTAATTAGCAGTAAGAACCACATGCGGGTGGAACAGGACGTTATTTACATAAAAGCCACATCATTTCTTCAAATTTTATTTGTCACATACACAGTACGATATGCAGTGAAATGCTTCTTGCATGTATTATTGTTATTCTACTGAATGTAAAATATCAAGTCAAAGTTACGCCTCTCATACGTACGATCACAAGTAACTATTCTGTAATCCTATTTGTAATGTTTGTATTTCATTTAGAGCAGCTATTGGTCAAAAATCCTTTTTTTACTTTATTTAAAATTTCTCTTAATTCAGGACAAATAAACTTCTGCGTCTCTGTGTGAGACAAATGAACTGAAATCCTTTTCAATCAAATTAACTAATTAAACAGTTAAAGTGAACTTACCTTAAAAATAAACCAAAGTTAAATGTAACTAATTTCTCAAAATACTGTTGCAAAGGTACATGTGAGAAAGTAGGAAAAGACACTTCCTGATGTGTGTGTGTGTGTGTGTGTGTGTTCTTAATAAGGGCGACACTCTGTATTTGTGTTATAATCAGATTTTAATACACATATCCGTACTTGTCTTTGTATTCAAATCATTTACATTTTGTTATCAGAACGAATCCTTACAGAAACCCACATGGACTTTGTTGATCTTTCACAGAAAGAATAATCACACTGACAGACTGAGGACAGTGGACAGACGGAGTCTAACAGGGTCTTAGATCAGATCCCATCAGTGAGAGTCTGGATCCAGTGCTGTAAGAGACGCTAAAGAAGTGAAAACACTCTAGTGTCCGCAGACATTAGAGTCCACAGGACATTAGAGCGGAAGCTTTAAAGTTGAAAGCTTCAGCCTCAGTGTAATGGTTTTAGTGGTTTTAGTGCTTTAGTATCAACATGATAAAATAAACGCATTTAAACTCATTTAAAACTCTTTGTTAAATTCACATCCTAACATTGTGCAACACCACGGAGACAGAATCACTTTCTTTTCAAATCATGAAACAAAAATGACAAAAAAACATTTCACAAGTTACAGACTTTCTTTTGCAAAAAAAAAAAAAAATTGGCAACTTATAATATTAATAATATTCATTTTTCATTTAAACATATAAATTAACATATAAAATGTGTGTAACTCTAATACTATTTCCATGTGCACTAGATAAAGCAGCGTACTATTCGTGCTGCACACTCTGAGACAGCGCCTACCACACACACACACACACACACACACAATTCAGAGAACTGAGAGTAAATCCATGCAAACAGACGGAGAACACGGAGAACGTCTCCACACAGGCAGAAGCCCGAGCTCAGGGTCACACGGGGCCTTTACAGAACATTCCAGAAGCTCTGCGGGGACGAGTTCTCCTCCAGTTCTCCTCCAGTTCCTTCCTACTGCAGGTTTGTAGATTACAGGAGAGACAATCGTCCAGGATCACAGACACACACGAAGGAATGCAAAGCTAAAATATTACCTGTAAATATTCTGTTCATTCGAGGCATTGTGTAGTTCTGAGACGTATTAAATATATTCTAAATAAAGTGAAAACATGCAGGGACAAAAGACAACACAACACACACTTATAATCTGGACGAAGAACTTAATTTGTTTCTAATCGTTTCAATCAGGCACGCGTGATGCATATGTGAGTTCTGTGATATTCTGTAAGTCTTGAACTAAAATATAAAATATATATTAGACCTGAGAGACTAAAAACCACAGACGCCCGAATCACAGACGCCCATCATCCGCTTCTCGCGTCACTGCCGTCTGTACAAAACTGTTAAATATTACAGATAAAGGGTTTTATTCCTTTGATTCTGTGGAGCTTCTTCATGACAGTGATGATGTTAAAGCTCTATACAAATAAAATGACAGTGGAAATTAAAACTGAATTAAATACACTGTACAACCTGTACAACACATTTCTCTCTCCTGAATAAACTAATCTGTCGGTTTTACTCGCGGCCCTCGGCTGAGGATCAGACGGTGCAGGTGAGACAAAGTGGTGTATAAAACAGAAAAGACCAGAATGAAGCGTCTGGTTCTGTTAAACAGTTATTCTACTTATTCTTCTTATTATTGTTATTATTGTTATTATTATTATTGCTGTTTATATAGACGACGTTGTGAAAGTCTTCATTTTTACTCGTCAGTTTAAAGTACAACAGGAAGTTAATTAAGCCTGATGTCACAGAGTAATGAATAGAAGTGAATAAAGTTTCCACTGTAACTGAGGTGTTAAAAACTGCATCAAGTGTGAAATAAAATATCATCAGAATTCAAACCAAACTGCTGCTGCTGCGTCACGGTGATAAAAATAAACACAATCAAAGTGATCATGTGACTGGAGGGACGAGTATAACGCTGATGTTACGTGTTGTTCGAGAGGACGGCCGCTGAGGACGCCGCGTTAAAGCCCTGCGTGTCCACGTGTCCCTCAGCCGCTCCCCGCGTCCTCGTCCTGCTTGTCCAGCTCGGGCGGCGTCTCTCTCCAGGAGGTGAACTGGCTGTAGGTGTCCGAGCAGGGGAAGTCCGACGAGTCGCTTCTGACCAGCAGTGGAAAGACGTGATCGACCACTTCACACAGACGCTCATATCTAACACGGGATTAGAGGAAATGTTTATTCCCCAGAGGAGACGAACATTACGCAGCCATGTTATTAAAACTCTTCCTTCCTCACGTCAGCGTTTCAGTTTGGGACTTACGATGAGATGTTGGTCTTCGCGTGTTCTTGAATCAGCTCTCCTTTTGGGTTCACAGTGAAGATCCTGTTCAGCGGCACGCCCACCTCCTTATACGAGTACACGTCCTACACACACACACACACACACACACACACACACAGTGTAAACGAGCATTACTCTCACGGTCCTGTTATTTGCGGCTCCTCTTTCCACTTACAGTTGCTCGGTTTCCAAACGCTGCGTAGAACGGCTCTGCGTTCGTGTAGAAAAGGTTCTTGATGTCCGTCAGACACTCAATTTTGAACTTTTCTGGTTTCTTCTCAATCACCTCCCTGTAACACGAGAAGAGCGATTGAGCTCTGAAGCTTTCAGATTAAACACTGCTCTCGTGTGCGGTAGACGTCCTGAGTGTTCTGACCTGTGCAGTGCAGAGAACAGACTGCTGGGGCTGAGGAGCACAGGGCCCTGCGGCAGCATGGTGCCCCTCTCGTTCACCCAGTGCAGGTACCCTCTGGTCATGTCCGCCATACCGATCGCTCGTGCAGAACAGTACATGAACTTATAGCCGTTCCTATTAAACAACAGCAGCGGTTAGTCTGGACAAGACGTGAGACACACGGAGTGTTCAGGCTGAGGACTGCGGGCGGACACGCGGCACTCACTGGCTCACTTTGTGGTAGAGACGAGCGATACCCTGGTGCGTCCAGTCTTTGCCCAGTGTTGGCAGGATGTGTCCGAGGGTATCGGACCTGTAAGACAGTCACAGCTCTTACACCCCCGCAGACTCGGGTAGTCTAGACACAACTGGATTAAAACTGTTACAAGGTAAAACCTGCTCATTTAATACTAATTTATAATCGCTCGCAGCGCGCTCTCTACAGCCTCAGAAAACAGGAAGATCATGATTATTACAGAGATTCTCACCTGGTTATCGTGCCGTCGATGTCTGAGATCACGATCTTATCGTCCCAGTTCCACAGGTATATGGTTCCCTCACAGCGACACGTGCCCTGGTACTGAGTCGTCACGCTGAACACCACGTCGTTAGGGCCGTCCTTTAACTGCAGACTCGCCTGACCACACAAGTCATCATCTTTAATGTAGAATTATGACACTGCTGACACTACTAAATTTAAATGTAGCGACCCCTACAGGTAGGAGCTGAAACAACAACAAGGAGGATGACGTTCCTGAGGTCTGTATCTGGTCTTACTCATTATTTTGGCCCTTCAGCTGTTAAAAAAGACAAATTAGATTATTCCTTAAACACGGCATTCAGATCAACCACCAGAAGAGAAATGAACTTATCCAATGTCTACAATCATTCTAAACAAATACACAAACGTACTGCTGCAATTTGCACGCAGGGTGATGTGAAAGGGAAAGAGTGTGAGTCCCAGTTCACCCCGCTCCGCCCGCTACCCGTCCTGAGAGATCGTCAATTCTAATCACAGCTTCTACTCAACTCAGGATGCAGTGGTCTAATAAATACTTATACAACTGAAAATGTCTTTCATTTCATATGGACTGTGGAACGTGACCTCACAAGCAGATGCAATGTTGAGCGCGGACATCTGATAGAAAGAATTAAGAAAAGCTTTTTGTGAATTCTAACGATAACTAAAGTAGCAACTGCACAAGGACAGAGAGACGAGGTTTCCTGTGTCATTTTCGACGCTTCGCTCTCAAGGCTGAGGACGTCCAGGTGTCCATGAGATCATTACCAGCTCTGCTGAAGACAGGCGGAGCGTCTTCTTGTAGCAGACGCCGGCGGAGTAGGGGACGGTCTCGGGACTGCAGGAGGAACTCGGAGGTCTGCTGTCGTCGTCACTCGAGGAGGACTCGTCCTTTAACCTGCAACACATCCAAGCGGACAGTTCGTCTAAGAATGAGACTCTTTTTAAATTATTATTAACCTCAACTATTAAACTATAATTCACTTCATGGATTTTCATACAGAACCTTTTTCAACACTAGAAATTTACCTTCATAATAACTTAAATCCTCCAAGTCTATTCCAGTCAGTAAAATCAATCTGTAGAATAGCGCCCCCTGGACAGGGTGAGGGGTATTATTCATTATTTTACCATCATTTATTTAATCTGTTACCGCTGTGAACCTCGTACCTGTTGCTTAGCGTCTGCTCCCCGCTGTCTGCAGATTCCTGATGGACGAAAAGAAAAGTAACTGTACAAAGTCATTTTAACAAATATATAAATATCTCAGTAAACAATGCGCAGAGGAAACTTTTTTTTTTTCCTCTCAGCGCTTTCATCTTTACATCGAACAGCAGCTACAGGATTTATAAGAACAGCGTACCGACTTCGAGCTGCTGTTTCTCCCCCTCCATGAGAACCACCAGCGTCCTCCTTTCTTTGGCATTTTCTCTTTCACGATGTTCTCCAGTGCAGCCTGGGGCAAACGCACAGAGTTCCTGATACTCAAAACCCAAACGTAAAACTCAAAAACCTAAATGGTGATGTGATGTGATCATGCAGACACACACACACACACACACACACACACACACACACACACACACACACACACACAGAGAGAATAGCATGCAGGAGCTAAGGGTCAGACAGACAGACATAAGACGTAAAAGTAGGACATACGGGACTGGAGCAAAACACAGTGGGAAAGCAATAAGCAAAGAATCCCAGAGCGGAGTACACATACGCCAGACAGGAGGACTTAGAAAAGAGTCAAATGGGATGAAATCGAAGGAATAAAATTAAAGAAAAAAAAAGAAAAAAAAAGAGAAAAAACAAGTTAGGTCTTATTTTTCAGGGTTTTAATGGCTCATAAAGCACATCAGAGCATTAAGAGAAGATTAGAGTGTCAGGAGTGTCAGTGAGGAGTGTGAGGAGTGTCAGTGAGGAGTGTCAGTGAGGAGTGTGAGGAGTGTGAGGAGTGTCAGTGAGGAGTGTCAGTGAGGAGTGTTAGGAGTGTGAGAAGTATCAGTGAGGAGTGTCAGTGAGGAGTGTTAAGAGTGTGAGGAGTGTCAGTGAGGAGTGTTAAGAGTGTGGGGATTGTCAGTGAGGAGTGTTAAGAGTGTGAGGAGTGTCAGTGAGGAGTGTGAGGAGTGTCAGTGAGGAGTGTGAGGAGTGTGAGAAGTATCAGTGAGGAGTGTCAGTGAGGAGTGTTAAGAGTGTGAGGAGTGTCAGTGAGGAGTGTTAAGAGTGTGAGGATTGTCAGTGAGGAGTGTTAAGAGTGTGAGGAGTGTCAGTGAGGAGTGTGAGGAGTGTCAGTGAGGAGTGTGAGAAGTATCAGTGAGGAGTGTCAGTGAGGAGTGTTAAGAGTGTGAGGAGTGTCAGTGAGGAGTGTTAAGAGTGTGAGGAGTGTCAGTGAGGAGTGTGAGGAGTGTCAGTGAGGAGTGTGAGGAGTGTCAGTGAGGAGTGTGAGAAGTATCAGTGAGGAGTGTCAGTGAGGAGTGTTAAGAGTGTGAGGAGTGTCAGTGAGGAGTGTCAGTGAGGAGTGTGAGGAGTGTCAGTGAGGAACAGAAATAGTGGGGTCGTGAGTGTTAGAGGAGGTGTCAGTGAGGAGTGTGAGGATTGTGTAAGGAGTGTCAGTGAGGAGTGTGAGGAGTGTTAAGAGTGTGAGGAGTTCAGTGAGGAGTGTGAGGAGTGTCAGTGAGTGTGAGGAGTGTCAGTGAGGAGTGTGAGGAGTGTCAGTGAGGAGTGAGTGAGGAGTGTCAGTGAGGATGTGTGGAGGATTGTCAGTGAGGGTGTGAGAAGTATCAGTGAGGAGTGTCAGTGAGGAGTGTTAAGAGTGTGAGGAGTGTCAGTGAGGAGTGTTAAGAGTGTGAGGAGTGTGAGGAGTGTCAGTGAGGAGTGTTAAGAGTGTGAGGAGTGTCAGTGAGGAGTGTTAAGAGTGTGAGGAGTGTCAGTGAGGAGTGTTAAGAGTGTGAGGAGTGTCAGTGAGGAGTGTGAGGAGTGTCAGTGAGGAGTGTGAGGAGTGTCAGTGAGGAGTGTGAGGAGTGTTAAGAGTGTGAGGAGTGTCAGTGAGGAGTGTGAGGAGTGTCAGTGAGGAGTGTGAGGAGTGTTAAGAGTGTGAGGAGTGTCAGTGAGGAGTGTGAGGAGTGTGAGGAGTGTCAGTGAGGAGTGTGAGGAGTGTCAGGAGTGTCAGTGAGGAGTGTGAGGAGTGTCAGTGAGGAGTGTGAGGAGTGTTGTGAGTGTGAGGAGTGTCAGTGAGGAGTGTGAGGAGTGTGAGGATGTCAGTGAGGAGTGTGAGGAGTGTCAGTGAGGAGTGTGAGGAGTGTTAAGAGTGTGAGGAGTGTCAGTGAGGAGTGTGAGGAGTGTCAGTGAGGAGTGTGAGGAGTGTTAAGAGTGTGAGGAGTGTCAGTGAGGAGTGTGAGGAGTGTCAGTGAGGAGTGTGAGGAGTGTCAGTGAGGAGTGTTAAGAGTGTGAGGAGTGTCAGTGAGGAGTGTGAGGAGTGTCAGTGAGGAGTGTGAGGAGTGTTAAGAGTGTGAGGAGTGTCAGTGAGGAGTGTGAGGAGTGTCAGTGAGGAGTGTGAGGAGTGTCAGTGAGGAGTGTGAGGAGTGTCAGTGAGGAGTGTGAGGAGTGTCAGTGAGGAGTGTGAGGAGTGTCAGTGAGGAGTGTGAGGAGTGTTAAGAGTGTGAGGAGTGTCAGTGAGGAGTGTGAGGAGTGTCAGTGAGGAGTGTGAGGAGTGTTAAGAGTGTGAGGAGTGTCAGTGAGGAGTGTGAGGAGTGTGAGGAGTGTCAGTGAGGAGTGTGAGGAGTGTCAGGAGTGTCAGTGAGGAGTGTTAAGAGTGTGAGGAGTGTCAGTGAGGCGTGAGGGCGACAGAATATTATACCACAAGTTAATGGACATAACTGTAGAATGTTCAAATGTATATCTGAAATAGATGTAAAATGAGGTCTGATTCTCTAAAGTCAGTTATAATTTCTAAGTTTTAGTTTCTAATCCTCTCTACTGCTCGAGGTGAAACCATTTCTCCATCGTTCTTGTCTGCAGTGAGAACGTGTGTAATGCAGAAGTGTGGGACTAGAACTATTCTTGTCAGGGTCGGAATGCGGGCCGGTCCAGTTCTGATCTCTGGTTCTGGATGTGTGAGGTCTCTGAAGCCCAGCACTCCTGCTGAATAAACAACCACAATGAAATAATCCTGTGATGTTTGATGTTGAGTTTTACCTTCGGCAGAGGTTTCTGGAACGCCTGCATGGCGAGCACGAGAGGCGCCGCCGTGCTCCAGTTATAATACCTTACAGATACAAACGGGATCATTCATTATCACGCAGAGGAAATTCATTCAAAATTATCCTGATTTATTGGGTGAAATATTTGACACACTTGGCTCCGATCTTTACCACCAGATTGGGATCATCGATAATGGACGGATTATCAGCAAACTCCTGATAAGAGACGGCTTTTTCCTCAAACTCCTCTGTGGAAGTAGGATAAAGTCCGTGTTAATCCTCTACAGATGAAGAACTCGATCCGTGTAGAAGCGACTGTAGTGTTTTATGAGCGCGTGTACCTCGCGTGATGTCTTGGCTCTCCGTCAGTCCTCCACACAGAGAGATGGCGATGTTGGGAAGCTCTCCCGACTGATCGGAGAAACTGTCCACCCCGCTGTCCATGCCGCTGCTTCCCACTGACTGGGGCGACTGACTGGCGCTCCTCATGTCCGAGCGGCCCCGCCCCGCCCCCGCGCCATCGCTGCATGGCAGAAGAGTTACTCGTGTCAGAACAACTACAGAACTTCAGCGGCCTGCTAACTGCTGTTCAGGACAAGAATTAAAATGAGTCACCTTTTGGGAAAATAGAGCGCCGCCACCTCAGGCTCCAGCTCTGTAAGGTCATCCAGATACACACCGTCTGATCCCAGATGATGACTTCTTTTGTCTAAGGGTGAAGAAACGTCACTGAATCTTGATTCTTGAAAGTTCAAAGACTGAGGAGAAGGAAGACCAACCTTTTCTTTTGGACGGAGAGTCAGTTTTACTGTGGACGTGAGAGCCTGGACTCTGCGGTTCGCTCTCGGGATCAGCGCGAGCCGCCGCACCGACGGCTTCCACCTCGACAGATGGAGCGGGAGCGGACGCTGGAACCGATGCCTCTCCGGCTCCGGGTACCAGAGGCTCCTCCTCCACGGTTTCCACCAACCCGTCTCCTGTGATCGCCCGAAAGTGTGTGCTGTCTGACCTGGGGACGGACACTGGCGTCACCACCAGGGACTCTGGGATGGACTGCTTGAACGTGGGCTACAGCAAAACATGATACAATACATCACACAATATAGTTTTATTCATGTGCTTTTATATACAAAGTGGAATAATATTAAATAATTTAACCACTTTAGACTCTAAAGTGTCTAAAGTGGTTAAATTATGGAGGACTAAAAGGAGGACCTCCATTTAAATGGGGGTTGGAGAAATTTATAAATATGATTTTCTCAAGTCTTTTCTTCATCATCATCCTTACCATCATAGCAACACTCGCTGTGTCCTGTAGTGAAGCATAAAATGAAATAAAATGGTTTGTCGTGGTACCTTGGCCGCTTGAGGGAGCTCTCCCCAGGCCCACAGCATCTCGGGGTTCTCCGTCTTCCCCTTGTTCATCTGACTGACCAGCAGCTCCGAGTCACTCTTGGGCGGGGACGATAAGAAGTCATGTCCCATACTTACACAAGGAGCAGAGGAGTGTTAGGGGGTGAGGGGGGGTGAGGGGGGGGGGTGATGGGGGGAGCAGAACGTATTTATTTTGTATTTAATCAGGATGACACACAGTGTAGATGATGTGGTACCTGGATGACTGCTGCGGGCACGAGATGGACAGACCTCCAGTAGCTGGGACAGACAGAGTGCAGGACTCTTCCACACGTGTTCTGTCAAAGCTAAGACTTAAGCGCGCACAGGAAACAGACACACGGCATGAACGGACATTACTGAAATGATTATCAGAGGGTTTTTTTTCCTCTATAGGAGGTTCCTTGGCGTACCGTTGCGCGCGTGTCCAGTCTTCACCACACTGTGTGTACGCCTTGTTCTGCATCAGCGAGCTACTGGATGGACCAATGTTCATCTGATCAACATACGGCTCATAGGACACAGCTCTGGGGACAGACATGAACACACAGCACATAACAACACTGAACACACACATGGCCAAATGTCTTCACCCTGCACTTCACCCTTTATTGGGTTCTCAAAGGAACAGCAAGCGTTAGGAGGTTTTCAATAAGCAAGTCACTGGACTCCGTCCAAACTCCCTCCGGAGAGACGAAACTCTTTTCCAGACGACCCAGTTCTTCCTGGAAGTTGTTTTTATACTGACTGAGTTGAGAAAAGGACGATGGCCAAGTATTATAAAGGCTGAGCTGGAGCTCTGAGCAAAACTGGATTTGGAGTTCAGACTCATGGATTTCATGGAACATTTCGAGAGGATTTCTTTTCTTCAGCTGCTTCTGTCTCTCTCTCTGTCTCTCTCTCTCAACATTTACATTTACATTTAGGCATTTGGCAAACGCTCTTATCCAGAGCGACTTTCAAAAGATTTACATCACTGGATAGATACTTACTTACTTGCACACACACACACACACACACACACACACACACACACACACACACTTATTCACTTATTGTGCATTCAGTGCTTTTTGCTGATGAACTGTAAGTAATGACGCCCTTCCCATGGTGTTGTGTACACAGAATAAATCCAGCGCTGAGGATGGATTAGGGTTAGGTTTAGGGTTAGGTTTAGGGTTAGGATTAGGTTTAGGGTTATGATGGAGCCAGGCATTAACTGAACCTGTGATGGTCGCAGACTTAGAGAAAATCAGTTAGGTTCAGAAACCCAAACCATTTTAGTAACATATGTGATGCCGCTGTGATGTCAGTGTGGCCTAACAGGCTCGAGTGATCTTTAACAACAAGATAGAATAAAGCACCAAGCAAGCAGAGAACAACAGGACAGCCGTGTGTTCAGGCGGTAAGGAGACATAAACAGGTCCGGGACGCTTCAGCGTGGCAGTGTTGACTTAATCCGAGTTCATTAGTTACTTGGTTTGCTAAATAACTATTAAACAGACTTTGGTTTGCTAGTTAACTAAAACGCCTAATTCTCTATTGCACTAGCAAACCTACATGAAGTGTTTCAAGTGTTTATCCACATCAAGAAAGGAGCTTGTATATTCAATTGAAAGAGCTAGTTTAGCTCAACATCACTGTCTTTTACTAAAACAATACATCAATAAGAGTTTTCTTTTCAGACTAAATGAAAATCCAACATCCAGTAAGACTGAAGGACTGAAGGGTCAGGGTCAGGTTCAGGGCTAAACCTAACAACAGGGTTACAATTCCTTCTGTTCATCACATCATGACTTTACAGACGATCGTCTGGTTCCTCACCTGCTGGGGGCGCTTTCGGTATCTTCGTCAGAACTCATATCAATGGGGAACACATCATCATCCTCGGAGTCTTCACTGTCCTCCCGCTTCACACTGTCTAATTTGGATTTCTTTCTCCTCTTTCTCCTCTTCTTCGTGCAGTTCTCACCCGAGGAGCCGACAGACTGGATGAAATTCCCGGGTGTAGGCTCGATCAGATGAGGCACACTTTTCCCCATCTGAGATTCCATCAATGCTGAGCCATCAGTCATAATCGGTGATGTGGCCAGATAGGACGGCACCATCTCCTGTGGAGAGAGATTTAATTATTAGCCTGAAGTAGCTCGAGATCTCCTACATCATGATAATGACCATAATGCTGTTACTAATAAATACACCACAGCTGACGTACACAGACATGACGAGGATCTCAAAATACTGAATATTCGACAGTGGAAATGTGCAGTCTGGAGTCAGGCAGAGTATAACTGTAACTGTGCACATTCAGAGGTTTGGGTTCAGGTTTTGTGATCTCCATATGTACTGTATATGTATATGTGAGAGAGAGAAGCAAATGGCAATGTACAAGCTTTCACCAACAGCGTCCCCAGTGGCCAGGTGCTGTAGATACACAGACCAGTGAAGATGAACTTACACACACCTGCCAGATGTAAACAGACACCCAGAGTTTTATGATAAATGGATGCAACAGAATTATGAGAGATATTTGATAACTGTTATTTTATTTTCAGAGTGTAAAATAAGTCCCACTCTGATTTGTCCTGGTAGTCGGTCATGTCGAGGGCGTCCTGTCCCAGGTACAAACAGCTCGCAATCTTAAAAATCCCTTTCAACCAATAACAGAATTATAGTTTAGTTTAAAGAAAAGAGTCGAACACCGACTGAGTCTGAAAGAGGGAGATCAACATCCATCGCACATCCCTCTCATTCTGCACCCGAGCCAGTTATTGTTCCTAAAGCCACGGAGGAAAAACTGATAATGTGTTAATAAGGTAATTAACAGAATCTTAATTGATGACGTTTTTTCACCATGTTATCATAGACAGGGGCATTAATTTATAAACAGTTTTGTCAGCAGCTTATGTGTGATTAAAACAATCTATTCAGTGAGAGAGACTACAACCACCCGAGCTGATGTACAACATCCGATCAATGGAGGAAATGCCCTGATATTAATAGAAACATACTTCATGAGGTCAGGATTAAATGGTTCTCGATCTGAGAGTGGAGTGAAATCCAAGAAGAGCACAGCGCTCGGCAGGCTTCCTTTACAAATGATCTGAGGGACTGGGATCTGTGGGACTGGGATCTGTGGGACTGGGATCTGTGGGACTGGGATCTGGGGACTGGGATCTGGGGGACTGGGATCTGGGGGACTGGGATCTGGGGGACTGGGATCTGGGGACTGGGATCTGGGGACTGGGATCTGGGGACTGGGATCTGGGGACTGGGTTAAATCAAAGTTTCTATGGTTATAAACTGAAAGTCTAGTTCTTGATAAATGAAAATATTAACTTCCTGTATAAATATTAACACCAGACAGACTCGTCAAGGCTGTAATAACGGACATTTAGATTTATTATTATTTTTTTTACACATCTCCGTTTACACACTGAGCCAGACGTTCTCTCAGCATTCGGAGCCTCACACCGGTCCTTACCCCTGTCTGCACCAGAGCACTTGTCTTAACCAGACAGGACTGTAACACTGTATTATGTCTCAGGGCCGAAACCTGCAACCAGATTTTGTCTTTGTTGTTCAGGATTTTTATTTCCTCCCAATTTGTGTTTGAATAGTGAAATCCACAGGCAGCTACAGCGCCGCTCTAGAGGCAATAAAAGGAAGATGTGCCACACCTGGGCGCGCGCACATATACGACCCCTAGAGTGTGCACTTGGTGTGTAGACATTAGTGACACACGTGTGTGGGGTCTGTGACGCCCCGGTGCAGGAGAGAAGAGAGAGAGAGAGAAAACAAAAAAAAGTTTGTTGGAAAGAGTTTGTGATAAAAAAGAAAATCAGACTTTGTGCTAAACAGAAGAGAATCTTATTATTGGAAAGAAATTACAAGTAAAAAAAAAAAAAAGGTTTGTCATGTCCCAGAGCGTCTTCCTGAAAGTGTGCACAGCCCCCCCACACATCACCCCCTTCCCCTCCCCCACTCCACCCGCAGTCCATTAAATTGCCCCTAAACCTGCACTGCGCTCCGACACAACACACTGAACGTCCCGGGGCTTTAACGCCGCGCGTCGCTCACACATTACACACGTGTATCACAGGCGGCACAAGTCTAAGAGTGTTTCAGTTCAGGTTACAGAATGTTACAGAATGTCCCGAGCACGAGACAGCGTCCAGTAAACAAGAGTCATGTTCCAGCCCACACCACTTAAAGACACACGGCCATGGGGTGTGTTACTCAATAAACCATACGGAGAATGAACACACTGGAGAAGAGTGCGTGCGTGTGTGTGTGTGAGGAGTGTGTGTGTGTGTGTGAGGAGTGTGTGTGTGTGTGTGTGTGTGTGTGTGTGAGGAGTGTGTGTGTGAGGAGTGTGTGTGTGTGTGTGTGTGTGTGTGTGTGTGAGTGTGTGTGTGCAGAGGTGTGTGTGTGTGTGTGTGAGGAGGTGTGTGTGTGTGTGTGTGTGTGTGTGTGTGAGGAGTGTGTGTGTGTGTGTGTGTGTGTGTGTGTGAGAGTATGTGTGTGTGTGTGTGTGAGAGTATGTGTGTGTGTGTGTGTGTGTGAGGAGTGTGTGTGTGTGTGTGTGTGTGCGTGTGTGTGTGAGAGTGTGTGTGTGTGTGTGTGTGTGTGTGTGTGTGTGAGTGTGTGTGTGTGTGTGTGTGTGTGTGTGTGTGTGTGAGTGTGTGTGTGTGTGTGTGTGTATGTGTGTGCTGTGTGTGTGTTTGTACTGTGTGTGTGTGCATGTGTGTGTGTGTGTATGTGTGTACTGTGTGTGTGTGTGTGTGTGTGTGTGTGTGTGTGTGTGTGTGTGTGTGTGTGAGGAGTGTGTGTGTGAGTGTGTTTGTGCTCACCATGCTACTTTTAGTCTCCTTGACAAAAAACGCTTCTCCATTCTCACCCAATTTCATGTGAAGGTTTACTGGCTCTCCGTTAATCTCTATGTCAACCTGAGCAAAAACAAACAAACAAACCTTACTGTTACCTAAATTCATTAATAGATTCCATTAGAAAATATGTTTGTATAGAAGTATTACAATACACACCTCCAAGGTGAAGGCAGTGTTAGAGATTCTAAAAAACTAGTCTGTAAAAACCGGGCTAAAGGCATTTTTCATCATTTAAAATCGAATGTAGAATGATTGTAGAAACTCTTAATCCCAAAAAGACTTTAGCAGGGTTATAACAGACCGGGACACGCCCCCTCGTATAGCCAATGTAATCTGATCGTTACTGCTACTAATTAGTCTGATTATTATTAGTGTGAACATGGTGTACAAGCGACCTCACCACTTTTTCCCGCGATCGCAGCACGCCCATCTTGCCAAAGCGCACATGGAAAGGTGAACACTGCAGGGAGCCGTCAGGCTGACGGACCACGATGACGTCTATACAGCCGGACAAGGTGGCGGGGTTCAGGCCGCGGTAAAGCTCCTTCACCTGCACGAACACCTGCCCGGCCAGCTGTCCCACGTAATTCATCGTCCGGCTCTGAGGGGGAACAGTAACCGCACATCACAAACACGATCACAAAATACATCTAACAAAAACACATTCAATACATGAGGACATTAATATGTTTATATATAAATAAAAGAGTTAAGGCAATCCGCTTTCTATTAGGAATAATTTACGAATCAATCTATGAAATGTCAAATAAATACAAGACATTCAAGTCAAACCGGGACTTTTCATAACCGTACAGAATAAGAGAACACAGTGCTGAGAGTAAACACTCCCTTTACGTCTCTCTATAATCCCCTGATACACTGATGCACTTCTCCCAGTGTCTCACTAGAGCTCGGACTCCATCAGGGGAGAACGTTCTCTCAGTACAGCGGCGTCCTCACTTCTGAAACGTCGGCCTCCCAGGAACTCCTTTAATGGCCCAAACATGTGAAAATGCCCTGGAGCGAGGTCTGGACTGTATGGGGGCGTGGCCATAACTCCAGTTCCTGTAGTGTGTGAGTGGTGTTGGTGAATGATTATTAACGACTGCAGTGATCTCAGAGTCACCTCGGCTGGGATCGTCATTCACAGACGTACAGACGTCTTTAAAACGTTCGCACCGTTCAGATGTTTCACTGCGACTGAGAGTCTCATCAGCGCACTGTGACTGAAGTCTTCTGTAACTGTCCATCACTTTAATACCTTCATTCACCTGAAATTTCAGCAAAGTCCCAGTTTGACTTGAACGTCCCTTTTTTCTCAAGCTGGAATGGATGAACCCAGAATGATTTAAAGACAGGATTCACTCGCGCTGACACCACAAGGTTGTGCAAAATCTTACGATTCATTTTAGATTCATTTCACCAAACCGTCATCTGAAGACCTGAAGACGTGAGGAAACCCGGCCGATAGTACACACTCACTCAGGCTAACAACAGCCTCCTGCAATATTGCAGAATTGTGAATATAAAACATTCAGAGTGTTGTCTCTCATCAGTACTGTGATGTGGACATGTGTGTGTGTGTGTGCGCGTGTGGGTGTTTGTGTGTGTGTGTGTTAGTGGAACTGGAGCAAATTAAACCTTGGACAGACTCAGATGGCGCCGTCTTGCATCATCAAACTGAAATCTGCACATTGGGGTAAAAGACTGATTGTCGTCCCCATACACACACACACGTGCACACACACTCTCACACACACTCTCACAAACACTCACATTTATCGATGTTTTTGTCCTTTTTTATTTCACTTTCTATATTTTATAAATCAGTTTCAGCTGAAAATGGAAACTTCTACAATAAGAACTGAACAGTAATAACACAGTCAATATCTGGTGGGACAAATCTCGTGTGTGGCTCCTCCCCTTGATGCGGCTCCTCCCCTAGCTGAACAGGTGTTAGTTTGAGGTGAACAATGGAGGAGGTGAGAGTAGGAGGGAGGGAGTCGTTAGAGAGTGCAGGGGGGGGGGTTAAGCTGTAACGTTAAGCTGTAACGAGCAAAGAGAGGAGGCGGAGTCATTAGGTGTGGGTTTCCTGGTGGACCTGTGAAGAGGTTCTGATCTTCCTGCAGGTGGATGAAACAAAGCTGCAGGACTTACACACAATCTCTCTCTCTCTCTAATGACTCTCAATTAAACAATTCAGGGACAAATAGGAACGCAGAATACACCGCCTGGGCGAAAAAACCCCGTCACAGATAAGAAAATACGTCAAAGCTTCTGATTGGAGAATAACTGCAGTGATTAATGTGTTTCAGATGGAGTGAGGAGCTTCATATTAACTTCATAACAACCACGTGAGAAGACGAGTCCAGCGGCCGTGGACATGATCCTACTGAGGTTCAGTCAGGGACAAATAGTGGATATGACCACTGGAATAATAAAACCTGGAAGGAGAGCGGTGAACTGAAAAAAGAAAACATGAATAATCGTGACTTGAAATGAAGTGTGCAGAGTAATATTGTTGTTGTTGTTGTTGTTGTTGTTATTGTTTTGTTATTCAGCAAACACAAGTGAAGAAATAAATACATCTGTTACAATGACTGAAAACAGATCAGGAGAGATACGAGCAACGCAGCCCAATGAGAGACGATGAAGGTTTCAGTCCTAAAGGCTCTTCTGTAACACACACACACACACACACACACACACTCTTTATGTGCTTTAGTCACTCACATGAATGAATAAATTCTCATTTCTATTTGTCACAAACACAACTGTATACATCATGATGTGCAGTGAAATGTTACAGGACTGTAAGAAGAGACAAATGCAACTAGAAATGAATGTAAAATATTAAATCTATAAATATGCAGTAATGCAGTTACAGTATAAAGAATAAACAGATAAATAAATAAATAAATCAATGTAGATGTGAAAGTATAAACTGTATAAATAAACTATAAATAAACGGAATGTGCAGACAGCAGCAGTGTGGGTGGTCATGGGGTGTGAAATCAGATGTGTGTGTGTGTGTAATAAGACTGGTGTACCTACAGGAGATGGTGTCTCGGTGCTGTCTGTCCTCACACACTCTCACATCGTCCTGCTGGAGGAAGGAAACGCGCGCGGACAGACGGACTGTATAGACTGCACACGCGCACACACACACACACACACACACACACACACTACGGGTTTATACACATCTATAATATCTATTAGCCCCGCTGCTTGCTGTCCCCGTGTCCCTCTGTCCTGCAGTGTGAGTGCTTGTCCTGCGCTGATGCACACACACACACACACACACACACTGCGCTGTGATAAACACCCCTCCCTCCCTCCCTCCCTCCGTGTCTCCGGTTGTGTCCCAAACCGCACCGCGCGCGCCGCACTACACAGGGACAATGACACGCTCTCACCGGCAGGGGGCGCGCGGACCCGGACTCACTGCATGACGTCACCACTTAACCCTTTCGCACACTCTACCCTGGTTTAAACGCGCGCGCGCGCACACACACACACACGCACGCACTAATCCAGAGGCACAGGACGATGTGATCTGTAGTTTTCAGGACGTTTTTTTGCAGAACATTCTGGAACATTTCAACACGTCTTTAAACAAGGACTTCTTCTTTTAAAATCAACTTTCCACATGTCACGTTTCTCTCCACACACACACACACACACACACACACACAGTACCAGTTTGTACACCCCTTGTTTCTTTCTCTCTACACTGTAACACAACACTGAAGGCGTTTATCACCTGTAAACACACAATCATCTCCTCTGAACAGCTGATATTGAGATGTTTATCTGCTCCTTCTGCTCTGTGAAGCTTCATAATCTGAGGTGCTGCTTGAGGTTCACTGGTGATCTCTGAGGCTGGTGACTCTAAATGAGCTTCTCCTCTGCAGCAGTAAGTTTTGGTCTCGCTTTCCTGGGAAGCTCTTCATGAGAGACAGTTTCATCATGGAGCTCGATGGGGTTTACACACACACTCGACACACAATGCTGTTCATCATGTCTTAAAATAACAATTGCTTGTTGTTGTTGTTACTTCATTACCTAACATCATATGTGTTATTTCAGTATTGAAATAATTGTCCCTTTGTGTCCCGGCTGCAGGAACACTGGTCATGATCATGAATGTACCCTGAATGGGATGTGATGCAACAACCCTGCAAACCTTGACTGGTACAGTAACCTGAGTTTAGGATTGAACTTAAGGATCTTTGAGCTGTGAAGCACCAACACTACATCAATGTGCCACTACACACTACACAGCTAACAGTACTAACGGCTTCACCCAGGAAACTTTACATATACTGTAACATACCTGCCTTTTAAAGACAGACACAAAATTAATCATCTAAAATATTGTGATTTGCTGAAATATACATGATCATGCTGAATTTGTATAGAAATGAGAAAAGTGTTAAAATTCTATGGCATTGGATTTAAAGGCAGACATTGTGCTTTTGCACACACACACACACACACACACACAGATCTATAGTACACATCATTAACACACATCGCATCCAACTTCAATAACTTAAATCTGTCGAAAATGCTGCTTGTGGGTTTAGTAACCTGACTGCACTGACCTTCCTTTTAAATAATAATTGGAAATACACACACATGCAAACAAATTCATATACGATATGAACTAATATACTGTACATCACATGCTGCAGCTGGAGCGCTGCCAGTCCCTGTCCTAGCGGGTGTGTCCTCATAGTGTTTGTAAAGAATTCCTGTAACCTGAACTGTGTATGTGTGTGTGTATGTGTGGATGGTTCACGTGTTATAGATAAGGTACGGCATGTATTTTATGTCATGTGCTTATAATTTATGGCCCACATGTGCTTACAGTTTCTGCTCGAACCTTATGAAACATTAGGTTTCTCTCATATTGCTCTCATGTGGTAGCGTCCCATCACTCTGAGGTTTATTTATTGATGGGTGTCTCTGGCAGGCTATTTAGTTTAACCATAAAAAACATAATTTTACTAGGGTATAGAGTACATTATAAAAAAGGTTAAGTGTCTGATTCCTTAAATACATAATTTGTTAAATAAAAATAGAAGTCTACATTTTCCACATTGTGCAGGTATGAGCTCGGTGTAATTTGCTTTGAAACATCACCGTGTCCTACAGTAACCTCAGCTCATGTTTATGCTGCCTAATGTTGTGGAGCTGCTTCATGTACTGGAATATTTCCTGGAAAACCAACATTCAAGAAGATATGTCCACCAGCACCACCCCATTTGTGTGTGTGTGTGTGTGTGTGTGTGTGTGAGAGAGAGCGAGAGAGAGCAAGAGATATCATATCTAAACTCTCTATACCATTGATTTCAACATTTTTCATCCTGTTGACTTTGCTGCTCGAGAGAGTCTCCTACACGCCTGTCAGAGATTTCTGGGAACTGAGCTACCGAGTCTGACATAAAGGCCCTTTGTTCTGTAGTGTCTGTGTTCAGGAAGGTGTAGTGCTGTGAACAGACGCCATTAAAGGATTGAATAATATAAAAGTTATTCAATCCTGTTGGACAAAATCCTACAATAAATCCAACAATAGCATCATAATATTTATGTTAAAATAATAATCAGCCTCATCTTATTTAAACAAAACATGCAATAATGTACAAGGAGAAGAGTCGTCTGAGAGCCCCGCTGTAATCCCATACATGCAGCCTGGCAGGTTCGGGGGGGGCAGGAACTCCTGGAACTCCTTGGGAACTCTTTCTTCAAGTCTGCATTCGTGGAAGAGGGGGTGTTGCTAGGGCTGAGCTCTGTACACCAATCAGAGCGCGGGACAGGAATGCAGCGCGGTTGTTTGTTGACTGCTGGTCATACTGCATACTGTAGCGTAATGTGTGGGGGGGAGGGGGAGACTTTCCAGTAGTGCTCGACTGTTTTCTTTGTTTTTTTATGTTTTTTTGTACAGTAACATGCAGCGCTAGGTCTTTCACTTATTGTGGCTTTAGTGAATGAACTACTCTGTGTGTTGCTTTAGATAATAAATCCGATTCTAGTTTTTTGTGTAGAAACCTGATAAATACTTTATGTACTAATCCTTAGACTTTAAATTTGGGCATGGTGAGGGGCAGTCCATGCAGTAATTTCCCAACCGTGTACATTTCTGATATTTTATCAGTGGCCGTGGGAGAGTGATGACCCAAGACACTGGAATGACATCATGAGCTGGACCAACAGCTCTCCTTCATCTCTTTCTTCATGTGTCTCATGCTGTATTCCGGTCCACATGTCTCAAGGGTGAAACTTTGGGTTCAGTGCTTGGGGGATTAGGGGGAGGGGGGATTTATATAATAAATAAAAAATATTATTTATTATGAATTTATTTATTATTAAAAAATAAATAAAAGCAAACATTGGGTCAGAACTGGATCTTTCAATAATATCTTAACGTTTCATACATTGGAGGACCAGAAACCAGTCTGTCTGCCTGTCTGTCTACCTACCTGTCTGTCTGTCTACCTACCTGTCTGTCTGTCTGCCTGCCCAAAAGCGCCCAAATCCTCTCCAAACACAAACAAATGCATGACACGGCACGGCTTACTCCAAAACACAGGTGTGTAAACTGGACCGACAGTTCAGTCTGAATGGACAGATCATTGTATGTTTATTCTTTCTGTTTAAAACCAGTTTGCAGTAATGTGGAGCGCCACCATGAGATCGTTAAAGCACACACATCCACAGCAGTCTGCGGTGAGGGCGTGTACAATACCCGAACTGAGAGCACAGGGTCATGCGCTCAAATGTTGACTGAAAGTAATGTTATGATTAGAAGGTCTAACTTGTTATTAGCTTGTTTTTTTTTTTTGTCTGTATTTAACACTGCTATTGTAACAGAGGCGTGTAAACTTCTTATCCATCCATCCAGGAACCTCTATTAGTCCAACCAGGGACGGTGGAGCTCAGTGGAGGCCGGTGGTGACCAGCGTATTTATTCCTATTTGTATGATTGTGGGAGGACCTCCGGTCAACACTCACACACTCACACACACTCCAGGCAATCTGTGAACACCAGTTAGCCTAACCTACATGTCTGTGGACAGTGGGAGGAAACCTGAGGACCCAGAGTCTACGGAGCTCATCCCATGGGTGCGGGGCAGGGAACACCTCGGAGGGTACACCAACTCATCGCACAACACCATAATAAACCATGGACAAGTTTTTGAAAAGCCAGTCAACCCTCATCACATGACTATGGAAGGAGACCCACCATGCAGGGGGAGAAGATGCAAACTCCTCAAACCCCAAACCCTGAGGTGTGAAGTGTCAGTGCTGATCAATACCCCTCTGTGCTGCCCTCAAATTCAAAATAGCTGGGATTTAGAGCGATTACTGTATTTCTGTTTGATGAAGTCAAACACGACGCTGTCTGTACCGTAGCCTCAATATTTCATGACCAACTTAAGTTTTTTTTCTACGGCAGAAATCAAAGCGAGACTTTTACAGGATGAAGCTTCACCAGGGTCGCCTTAAGGCTTCTGGTGTCTAAGGTCAATAAAATTTGTACCCAGCGGCAGCAATACTGCAGTAACATAAACATAATAAACATCTGTTATATGATATTTGCATAATGCTAATTCGCCTCTGGATTTGTGGTTGATGTGTGAGTCACGAACACTCAGAGCCTCTTTTCACACCCTCGTCTTGCCGTCACACTTTTCACCATGAGTGTATTTTTAGCTTTTGTCTCTGGTTAGTATCAGGGCACTGGGTGGAGTCCCAGTCATGACCGCTGCGTCTCACTGCAGCACGACCGTATCATCGCGCAGGTCTTATTGGATCACACAACCCCCCGTGTGGGACATGATACACACACCCGGCTAGGTCTATTAAATGATCCTGATTTCAGCAAGTAGCAGTCTGAGGAGTCTCCATGTGCTCCAGTGTCTCTAGTTGTTGATCTTACACCAGTTACACCAGTGTCACATGTTCAGGAGCATAAAATAAAGCACTGATACGAATTCTTTAACCTTTATAGCCAGATATTTAGAATATTCAGTTTTTTCTTCTCTTTAGTGAACCTGGCTTTGACTTTTATACCTACAGAGACAACATCATGCTGAAGTCCGTCTCTCTGAGTGGAGACGTCATCAGTCCTGAATCACGTCCCATTCAGAACTCAGTACAGAATTACCAGTTACTGTTATTAACATAAACTCACAGTTTAATACATTTTATTGCCTGAAACTTAGGCAATAAAATGTATAGGTTTGAGGCAATCAGTGTTCTGATCTGGTATTTGTATTGTAGCGTAAATACAACAGAAATAATAGTTTAACTATAGTTTTTAAGAAAAATCATAGATTTCAACTTTGAGTTTTTTTGTGTATTGAATTGTAGTGCATTAAAATATCTGTTAGTTTGATCTGTTTTAAGGTAACTGTTACACGGTGTAAAGTTGTTCTCCACACACACACACACACACACACACACACACAACATGCAGCAGAAACACACTGGTGGTTACCCAGATCCAGCTGGTCTCACTGCCACTGAGATCCACACTGTAGGTTTCCGGTTCCTCCTCTGACTGCATGATTCCATCGTCTGCTCGGAGCTCTCAGCTCCTCAACACAAACCAGATCTTCCTTTCCTTCTTCACAACAATATGTGTGTGTAATATGTGTGTAAGTGCGGCACTGTGGCCCTGCGGCGATCCGAACACCGCTCTATATACCAGGCTGCAGGATATTTCTTACTAATTTTACCGAGCATGTTCTTGGAATGGAGTCGAGAGCAACCTGAGAGGATTCGCTGCACGAGCCTGACAAGACCCTTAGCATCTGGTCTCCGTTACATAAGACTGGGTCACCTGAACCCTCTCTGAGATTTGTGCAGCGTACAAGACTGTAAAAGGAAACTATATTAGGATGTTTAACAACAGAGGTGGAAAGAGGACTAAAATGTTGTACTCAAGTAAAAGTGCTGTTACTTCAGTGCAATTTTACTGAAGTACAAGTAAAGTTACCATTATAAAAATCTACTCAAGTAACAGTAAAAAGTAGATAATAAAAAATGAACTCAGAGTAAACGTTACTAAACTCAGAGTAAACGTTACTGAGTAACTTTTTTTTTTTTTAACAGCGGGGTGATGAGGCATTCTAGCATAGTTCAAAAAAGATGAGCAGATATAAATCTCACACTAGTTGTTTTTAACTGAAGGAACACCTTTACATAATGGTTCAGGGTTCTATTATAAACTGTATGGAAATGATGGTAAATGGCAGAAAGAACTAGATCCAGTCATTAACTGATGAAATAATGAGGTTTGTATTGCTTTACAAAAAAATACACACACACACACACACACACAACAGGAGGAGGATCAGATTCAGGCCAAAATAATAAACTAAATGGTATTTATATTTAGTAGCTAGATTACCTGCAAAATAATAATAATAATAATAAAAAGGTCCTTCTCTGACTCCCTAAACCAACAACAGTGAATAATGTCCCTCTTCCCAAAATAAACGTTAGCCACGCCCCTACTACTGCTGAGTGCACAAACATACAGTGAAATTATCTACAATTATATACAAAGAGCAACCAAAGTAATAATCAAAGTCACTGGAGGCAAAAAGTCAAAACCAGAAACCACAAGCAAATATGAAACCACCAGAATCACAATCTCTCTCCTCTTTCCCGCGTCTCTCTCCGGTTTCTATCTGGCGGCGCGGGTTGATGACGTCACTCTCAGGGCGGAAGCGGCCGTGTGGAAGGGCACGTAGACGCCGATGTGGGGAAACAGTCAGAAAACCTGGAGTGGAGTCTGGAGCGGCGCGCGACCAGGACACGAGACACACACGCGCGCGAGCGCAACCAAGCCTTTATACAAAGCAGAATATTTTCTATTATTTTTGCGTTTTCATTCATTTTTTTTTACTCAGTAGCGAATATGATTTAAAATGTAGCGAATTACAAAACTTCAAACAAAACATACTTAAGTAAAAAAAAAACTACTTTAAAATACTACTTAAATAAAAGTAAGATTTTAAAAACTACTTTATAAAGTAGAAGTAGACAAAAACAAAACAACGACTCAATTACAGTAACGTGAGTAAATGTCATGTTACTGTAATTGTTACTGTCCACCTCTGGTTATCAAATAAAATGTCTATAAAATAAATATATACTTTGTAGATCTCGGAGTGTAATAAATGTTTGTCTTTTGTAGTGAGACACTGCAGTAAACTTCCTGTCGCTGGAATGAAACTGTAAAGACTCCAGAAAACTCGAGGGAGAGACTTTTGTCTCACCTTAAACGTCTTTATTTCTCCTTTCCTTTGATCACTCTGTACACGCCGGCAAAAACGAGGGTTCACAGATCGATGTCTGTTTCGTCACACACTCTCGTGAATACACTGATGAAGAAAGTGAAAAGAATCTGATAATCATTAAAAAAAAACATTATTTTATACATTATATTTTATAACCATATATTATAAGAATATATCATTTATTAATATATATAATATATAATTTAATATTTTATATTTATATATTTTAAACTGCTTTGTGACTGTCGTGTCAATAAAACAACCGTATATGAATAAAATCAAACAGTTTATTTATTTTATTTATTTATTTATTTTAGCAAAATACACTGTATTGTTCACACACCAAAACATCCTTAGATTTGCCTTTAGCTTTGATTGCGGCAGGAGATCTGATCCAACAACCTTGTGTAACCTCTCGACAGTCTGGTGTTGATGATGGGACAGTCGAGACAGTCCGTAACGTCTTGTCCAGCACGTCCTAAAGAGCTTTAATGGTGCTCAGGTCAGGACTCAGTGGTGTCCAGCTCGTGCGTGAGCTCGTGCTCCTCGTCAGAGCCGCGCGCTCTCTCTCACTCTCTCTCTCACTCCTGCATGATGATAGAGCTCATCAAATTATTACTCATTCAGTAATAAAATGAACTGCTGTATTTTAAAGCTGCTCCCAAACGTTCTCATGTGTTTTGTACGTATCGTTGTTTTTTTTGTTACATGGAAAAAGTTGCTCTCAATTGTAACGTGAATTCTGAGTGATGGAAATGATTAAACCAGCGACATAAAATAATATCAGATGTTTGGGTTTCGTTGTTTTTTGATGCTTGTAGTAGTTATTATAATTATTAATTATTCTTACTTGGCTGAGTAAAACGACACTTTTTGAGCAAGTAACATGAAGAACACATGTTGCTACACAGAATATATATGTATATATATATAAAGATGTATTTGTCAGGATTTGCATGTGTTTACTGTTTACATTAATATACCACACATGAACAAAGTGATAAACTACAGTGTCTGTTCTTCAGTGTGTGTTGTTGACAATTTTAAAATCTTTGTATAAAATGACCTGAAGCGAGAAGTTGATGTCCTTGCAGTGCCCCCTGCAGTTGAACTGAAGAAACAGCAAAGAATATCAAACTAACAACACAAAATAAAGCAGGACAAAGCAGTGATTTAATAAAACTGTACAGTGACACTAGAAGTCCTCGGAGATTTCTAATAAAACAAACAAGAGCAGAGAACAGACCAAATAAATATATACAAAAATATCCTTTCTCTACAAAATACCCTTTGCAAAATCATTCAGTCAGCTGTAATATTCTCCATGCAATAAAAAAAATGTAGCATAAAATTGAAGAGAGTTGCGGTCAGAGCAGCCGTGGTAATAAATATATATTTCCCGTGTGCACGTGTAGCTCATTTAATTTCGCCTTTTTCTAAAGAGAGAAGAGAAACTTCACACCACCGAAACACTAAGTACATCTACTTCAGTATGTACACACAGCTATGTACAGAAAGTCCAGCGTCCTGAGGACTCCGTCAGATGTGAGTCCCTGTGAGGAAGAAGAGCGGCTGGTCCTCTCTGGCGTTCGCCGTCTGAAACTCGTCGCTCAGCCGGAAACGCCACTCGTCCTCCAGCTCGAGCCGCACCACCGTCTGACGCAGTGCGCTGCGGTTTGGGCAGATGATGCACAGCGTCGCCCCTGTGTGTGTGTGTGTGTGTGTGTGTGAGAGTGAGAGAGAGATGTAAACAATTAGCATTAATAAATGAACTCTAATGGCTCCTTAAAGGCCCTGAAGTCTTTAACACATAAAAATCATTTCAGAAACATTTCTGATCTGGACTGAAGTGACGTCATGTCCTGTGCTCGATCTCACACACACACACACACACACACACACACACACACACACACACACACACACACACACACTCTTTATTCTGAGACCCTGTACAGTAGAAATATATTTATTTATTTCAGCTTTTTATTTTCTTTGGTCACATTCCCATGGCTCAGACGTTCACAGACACACTGGTCCTCCTGACTGTAGACTTGGACACTTGTTTGTACACTTATTCACTTCTGCCCAGGTGTGTTTATGGTCTGAGCCGCTCCAATACCTTCACTTTATTGTTCTTAAACTATTTTGCCAGAACTTTAAATGTATGTTTGGGGTCATTATCAGTTTGGAAGAACCATTTATGAGCCTGCTTTAACTTCCTGTTTTTAGATTCTGATTCAATATCAGTGCTGTCAATCAATTAAAAATGTAATCTAGTTAACCACAGTCACAGTCTGTCATTAATCATGACTTTAATCTCAGGCCCTCCGTGATGCTGCCCCCTTGTGTACAGACGCGGTTCTTCAGCTGTGACTTTTCCCCCCAGACAGTAATTACAGACAAACAGTTAAATGTGTGTTTCACCAGACCAGAGGACAGGACAGGACAGGACAGAGGACTGAGGACTGAGGATTTTGTCCCCTGAGGTCATGGCTGATTTCTTTAGATTTCCCCATGATGTCAAACAAAGAGGCCACAGAAATACACCCACAGGTACACCGCACATTGACACGTCACATGATGCCAGTTAGCCAATCAGAAGCTTCTAAAGCCATGACATCATTTTCTGGAACCTGTTTAAAGGCAACAGTTGATGTGTCATGTATAAAGCAGACGTTCTAACTGACTCGCAAAACTGTTAAGATGAAATCTGTAGAGCGATTAAGCACTCAGTTTTAAAGACTTCAGTCTATAAACGCGCGCGTGTGTGTGTGTGTGTGTGTGTGTGTGTGTGTGTGTGTGTGTGTGTGTGTGTGTGTGTGTGTGTGTGTGTGTGTGTGTGTGTGTATGAACTTCTGCCTTTAACTCTATACACCTCTACACACTCGTGTGAGGTCAGAACCATGGATGGAATGCCAGTCCTTCTGGATTATTTACACTGTTGACTCAAAGTGTTAAGCAGATTATAACAGAAAGTGTGTGTGTGTGTTGTAGCTTTAAGATTCCCCCCCTCCCTTAAACAAGGAGCCCAAACAACAACGCCACCGTGCACAAAGCCCTGACCTTTGAACCCCACTGAACATCTTCAGGGGTCATTAATCAGCAGGTTATAATACACTTTTGAGGATATAATCAGAGCAAAGAGAAAGTGAGTACAGCCCGGACCGGGTGCCGATCCGTCGCAGTGTCACAGACTAGCAGACTCGGTCTATTAATAAAAGCGAATGTTCGTGATGTCACAGGATTTCACCTTTCAGAAACTGGAACTTCTTGAGGAAACCCGGTGTGACGAAAGAGTCGCAGAAGTAGAGCAGGAGGCCACTGAAGTGCAGACCTGCTGTGCTGATGTTTACAGAGTGTGGCCTTGAGCTGACAAAACACACTGTTACCTGAGGAACACACACACACACACACACACACACACACACACACACACACACACACACACACAGAGAGAAAGGATCAGAGCAGAAAATAAATTACACATGATGCAGAAACCAGAACAGAGCGTAATGCATGGAGAAACCTTCACCAACCAGCCAGAACATTAAAACCACCTGCCTAATATTGTGTAGATGCCCCTGTGTGTAGATCCCCCCCCTTCCCACCCCAGCAAGGGGTGTAACAGTGTTTAGGGAGGTGGGGCGTGTCAGAGTAACATCCACATGGGCAGGACCCAGCAGAACATCACCCAGAGCACCACACTGACTCCGCCCCCTCGCCGTCTTCCCATAGTGCATCCTGGTGAAGCCGGTCCAGTCCTGATGCTCTTGTGTGAGTAGTAGATGGTGGACATGTGCTCAGACGCCACCGTCCAGCTTTACAGGGTTTGTGGAGTCCAGACTCGGCAGGTCAGAGCTGATTTGGTGACACGAGGGTGGGCGGGGCTACACAGTATAAGACAGGTGGTTTTAATGTTATGGCTGATGCGTGTACATACTGCATCTCAGAACTCAGCAGAGGGCGTGGCCTACCTCGGGGCCCAGGCTGAGGTAGCAGTCGACAGAAAGCACCGGATGGCTGTAATTGGCGGTGCTGAGGGGGAAGAGCCGCTGGCTGGTGTGCTGCAGGTATTTCTCCAGCAGAAGCTGACCGGGCGTGGCCAAGAACTGGTGCTTGCTGTCTGGAGCACAAATATACTGAGAGGGCTGCACTGTGGTCGGAACATCAGTCATCTGTGAGAACATTCATACAACATTACATTTAGCTTCTAGTCCTGTTTCAGTTTCAATAAACTCAGAAATTCCTTCCTGATTATAAGTCAAGTCAAGTCAAGTCAATTTTATTTATATAGCGCTTTTAACAATCGACATTGTCGCAAAGCAGCTTTACACAATCAAAAGAAGTAAGTTTGTATGCAATGTGTATGAATCAAAATGATAAGATTGTCCCTGATGAGCAAGCCGAGGGCGACGGTGGCAAGGAAAAACTCCCTGAGATGGTAACAGGAAGAAACCCTGAGAGGAACCAGACTCAACAGGGAACCCATCCTCATCTGAGTGATAATAAACAGAATAAAGTGACGAGACGTAGCGTAACATGGCTTAGATTTGGGGAACGCTACTGTAAACTCTGTCTGCAGGATCTGAAATGATGTTTGAAATGATGAGTGTAACGTCTCTGTCCATTTGTCAGTTTGGTAATTGATGAAAAAACAAAGGAAGTGAATCTGAAAGTGATGTAAATTATAAAGCCATAAACGACACACTATATACCGCGATGATGATGATGATGATGATGATGATGAGTGCCTCTGATCTTACTCGGATTCCGTTTGTGTTTTTTTAAATAATGAAACCTAAACAGGAAGTGCCACCTTGGTCTTGATGATGAACGTCCGGTATCCTCCGATCGCGATCTGCTTCTTCATCACGCTGAAGTTGTTGAAGCGACAGATTAGAAGGCCGGCGCTGTGGACGCGGAGGTTAAAGTCTACGTCGTCACAGGTGAAGCTGGAGGAGACAGAAGTAGGAGATGGAACACGAGAGCATCAGTAACGGCTTCTCAGCATGTTCTCGTCCTCGAGTAGGAAACGAGGTGTCATGTGAGCTGACCGGCTTTGACTGTACTGCACGTTCTGAGTGAGGTCCACGTTGAGGAGAAAGAAATCATGCAGGTGTCCTCGTGAGAAAGGCTCTCTCCTCTGGCCAGGGGCGGAGCCTCGGCTCGACCACTTCCTCATTCCACACAGACCGTACTGACCGAGGTCCGGACACGACTCCATGTGCTGCAGCACCTGCTTCAGAGACACGTTCCTCTCGGCTGCAGTAGTACCACTGCGTACACACACACACACACACACACACACACATGAAAGAACATCATTAAACCAGATCCAATTTTCAATTGTTTTCAATTTCACTGAGTCTCTGATTTGATAAACAATACACCAGAGAACTGGACATGAGATCAATGATGAAGGTTACAGAGGAGTGTATCAGTCTTCATCAGGCTCTAGTACAGCAGTAGAAGCACCTCTTGGGGTCGATGTCCACGATGTTCCACATGACGCAGGAGTCGTCTGCCAGGATGATGAAGGGCCAGACGTCCTGAGGTCGGCTGCCGTGCTCCGCCCTCCGACTGCGCTCCAGCTCCAGATTGTGGTAGGACAGTTCTTTAATTAGGAAATGTGCGGCTCCTGCGAGTGAGAAGCAAAAGACAGTGAGCGACTAAACAGGCACTCCGCACGGAGACATGTCCGTCACAAACGAGACCTTCTGAAGTGCCCCAGTGTTCAGAGGCGTTACACGAGACGTGCGTTACCTATTCCGGCCCCGTTGAAGATGGTGGGCAGGACCAGCATGATGTGATTGGGCCAGTACTTCTTGTAGACAGCCATCTCGTACTCTTTGATGACCAGGATGTGCAGGTGAGCGGCTCCGTCCATGGCGTGGTAAAGGTTAAACAGGCCGTGCTCGTGCCGCCCCGTGGTGGGGGTGAAGATGGGACTCTTTATACAATCGGGATTCTATAAGCATGAAACACAACTCCATTACACCTCTTATTAATCGCTGCGATTTCTGATGGTGGGAGGAAGTTAAAGTCTAACGGTGCGAACCCAGTCAGAGGTGAGGGGAAGTCTCATGCTCTCCAGCTGGCCTCCTGGGCGGCTGAAGGAGAAGTGATGCTCTTTGGATTTAGGGATTATGAAATAGAGCTGTATCTCTTCCCCAAGTAGCAGATGAGAGAAAGTGAAGGCGTGCAGGGTAGACTCACACAGCTGAACACACACACACACACACACACACACACACACACACACACACACACACACACACACACAGCACAAATAACTGGATAATTAATACTCTGAAAGTTGAGGTAATAATAATTAATAATGTACATATGCTGATTTTATTGTAAATGTCGATCATCCAGCTCTGACACACCACCTGGTATCGGGGATTAAAGCCCATGTACTGATGGCACTGCTCACAGTGATGGTACGTGTTATATGCTGCATATTTGGAGAGTTTTATCCGAGCTGTACGCCGACGAAGGTACACGTCCTCCTGACGTCTGGGATTTCCTTTAAAACAAACTAACAATTACTACATGACTCTTTAACTAAAATCTCAATATGGACGACATTATTATCTTTAATATTCTTACGTTCCACATCTGGAGTGAAGTCAGGGGAGTAGATGGTACTGATGTCCTCGTATTTGGGGTCGTGGATTGTAAAGTCAAAAGGTATTCCTCTCACGGTGTCCGCATGGGGCCACGAGGCCACGCCCGGGTGGAACTTCACCGACTCAGACTCCAGGCAACCTGGAGGGCAGATACAGAGCATGTACACACACACTTTAATAATAATCAGGTTATTTAATGACGCATATGCTTTAACACTACACATACTTTAATAATAATTAATAATCATTTATAATCTACACCCAATCATCTGAGTTTATACACTGACTGCAGTTGATGTCCTCTTCATCATAGATGTCCACCTCCATGAGTCTGATCAGCATTCGAGAGAGAATGCCCAGGAACTGCAGATATGCACCAGTCTTACCAACCTACACACACACACACACACACACACACACACAAACACACACACACACACACACACACACGCACAAAGTGTCACATGGAGAAATGTAATTTACAACCACTAGCAGAAATTATGGATTCATCACAGTAGAGGAACTTTTTATTTTGAGTAAAATTATAAAACAAAATATCAAATCATATGTAAAACAAAATGTCATTAACTGAATTCAATTTTTGTTGTTGTCTGTCTGCTTCCATTAGAAAAATCGTCACCGCAGGTCATCTGATCTAACAGCTTTAAAAGTATGCTAATATACAATATTTGAGGCTGACATTTCACAAATACATTATGTTCAGCTATTAAACTAAAATAGTTTCTGTGATTTATTTATTTGCTACAATGTAAAAGATCTATTGAAATCAGGTGTGGTGATTCCATGATGTTTTATCCAATGGGGTCTCCGTCCATAATCGCGTGTGTACCTGGGGTGGGCCGCTGAGCAGCAGTCTACGAGGGTGGAAGTTGTCGGTGCGTCCCTCGGCCCAGTTGCCGCTGTCCATGTGCTGATGTCTGGGCGCGGTCCACTGCCTGTAGTACAGAGACTGCTCCGTGCAGGTCATCATCTTACTGAGGAGCGGTCTGAAGGAGCTGGCCCACTCCACACACAGGTGCGGGAGGAAGGACATGGGTTTGGGCAAGCCACTGGCGTCCACGCCGGTGATCAGCTCGTACAAGGCTTTGGGCAGGAGCACCACGGGTGGCTTGTTGATGCTGCGGGCCCAGGAGCAGCACTGGCGCCGCGGAGACGTCTGAGAAGATGAGAAGGAGTCCGGGGAGGTGGATTTAGAGGATCGGATCGGCTCGTTCGGGGACGATTCATCTTGTGTCGGCTGAGGGTGATCCAGGCCGGGGAGCGCGCTGCTCACTGCGGGAGGTCAGGGAGAGGTCAGGGAGAGGACAGGGAGAGGTCAGGGACAGGACAGGGAGAGGGGCGAGTTAGAGACAACGACACTGAAAACATGTTCTTTAAAAAGCTCTATGGTCTTGGAGGAAACGTCCTCACTGATGCTGCGAGGGGATTTCATAAGTGACGCCTCTAAAGAAGTTAATTCGACTGGTTCCGTCGTCCTCTATGAATATCTCTGTCCAGTTTTGTCTCAGCTGTGATTAAAGCTGACAGACAGACAATGTCCTTTTCTAGACCCTATATCTAATGGTTTAAGATCCACAGTCTTACAAAAGGTTATATTCCTAACAACCGCTTAAAGGAAATGCTTTGAATCGGAGATGATTTCTGATTTTGAGTGTGTGAGTGAAGATCCGAGCTGTAACCGTAAAGACACCTTATTATACACAGAGATTTCACTCAGCTTGTAGTTCTACTGAAGAATTCTTTAGGCTGGTTATTTTAAAGGGGTCAGTACATCACCGTATCACTGCAGCTCGGCCTGTGTGACAGTTTAATAAGGACAACGAACAGAAGTGACAGTATGTCCATTAGCTCGGATGCTCCTGATGCGGGCACTGAACTCACCGTCCATCACCGACTCGTCCTCCTCGTTGTCGGTGCTGCTGAGTTTGTCCGGGTCGCTCTCGGACAGGTCACCGGAGGCCGGCGGGCCGCGCCCGCTCTGCTCCTCCACGCGCACCAGGTATGCCGCCAGGCCGAGCTCCTGCTCCAGAGCCGTGCGCTGCAGAGCGCAGCAGCTTATCACGCGCTCGTCACAGTACTTCAGTGACCTGAGGAGAACAGGATCAACCACCCACAGTGAGACGCCGCGGGTGTCAGAGGGACACTGCAAAGTCTGGAAACGACCTTCAATGACCTTACAGTCTGACTTAATAACGAAAAAGAAACATTCCAGGCTGATGGCCAAAACATCATCTTATACCTACAAGAACATAGACAGAAAAGACAAAGCGGGAAGAACAACAACCGTAATGACTAGAGACCGGACGAAGATCAAAGAGATACAGATATGTCGGGTTTGTCACTCGAGAGAATCTCATAAAGGCACTTCGAAATTGCAATTTGAAAATGACATTTTTGGAAAAGAAGTTTCAAAACCTCTGAACTGTCATCATTTTCTTTTTGCTGTAATAATAAGCAGCACAAACCAGTTAAACCAAACACACAAAATATCTTCTTGGTGCAAATTCGATTTCTTTGTCTGCCTTATTTGGTTGATTTAAGCCTATTTTGTAAAACAAGTCATTTCTGTAAAACTCCTGAGTCCTTCAGTGTCACACAGGACAGATTCTTCCTGTCACCATCCGGTCTGGATGTTTATGTCTGACCTGCACTATCTGTGCTCCTCACATTATTATGTTCTCTCCCTGAATCAGACCCGCCGTTAGCTTAAGGTCGTGTACCTCGGCAGCGACTCCCCCATCGGGTTCATGCCGGTGAAAATAAGGATGCAGGGCAAAGCCTCCAAATCCAGGTATGTGCGAGGGGTCCAGTCCGGGTCCTGGATCTTCAGCCACACCTACACAAACAGACCCCATGCACGGTCAACATCGGCCGAGGCAGCTCAGGGAAACTCGTTAAGACAAGAGGGAACAGATACCCGCAGCTGGCTCAGGAAGTGCTTTCCCACGACGATCCCGGACGTGGGGTCTCCCAGCACGATCTCGAAATGCTCGTGGAGGCCCAGGCGGTCACGCACGTGGCACAGACGCTGATGCGCCAGCGCTGCCAGACACGGGAAAGGGATCCGCAGCAGGAGCATGTAGCCGTGGTGGGCGGGGCAGTGACGCGTCGAGCCCAGCAGGCACCGCACGATCTCCAGGGTTTCCACAGAGGTGTGTTTCTGCAGCTGGACCTGACCTCTGGCTGCAGCCAACAGAGCCACGGAATAATGCTGGAGGAGCACCTGCGTGCGGATCACTGAGCTGTGCAGTTTGGGAAACCTGAAAACCAAAAAAAAAACTTGTTTAAAAAAAAGGCTAATAGAAAAAAAAAAACCCACCCAAAAGCATGGTTTAGATTTCTACATGTTATAATCTCAGGACGTATATAAATTCTTCATATTTATGTGTTGTATGTGATGTTTTAACCCAGACGCTGCGAGTGAAGACACATCTGTGTGTGTGTGTGTGTGTGTGTGTGTGTGTGTGTGCACATTAGAGTCAGACAAAAGTCATGTGTGATGAACATGAACTCTCATGACACGCAAATCTGATCTGACCAAAAGGATCTGAACTGAGCAGTGTGGCGTGTCGATGTGAACGAAGCCAAGAGCACAGAACTAACGAGAAAAGGACGTCTGGTGTCTGAGTAACGCCGAGGGAAATATTAGACTGATAGAGAAAACCACACTGTTTATTAAGTGGAATGTATCTCTACATGCTTTATTAGATTTCTTGAATGTTTGTGTACGATGTGTGAGGACATAGACACACTCCACGCTCATCTCTCAGTGTGACACAGGAAATCCAGCTCACCTTGTTGGTACTGATGCTTTTACACTCTACAACCTCCCTGTTGTTCAGATATTGTACTGAATATTCTGGAGCCCAGATCAACATATTCTACATGATTCCGTGGTCAGTCGGACACTGCTAGGGATGATGTGTGTTACCTCTCCTCCAGCGCGGTGACCATGCTCTCAAACGAGCTGTCGAAGCGTAACAGCGGCAGGCCGCTCCCCGAGCGCGTGGACTCCAGCAGCTCAGACACGCCCAAGTATTTGCTTTTCTCTTGATACAGATCCACGTCCTATATTCAAACATATTCCACATGATGACGGTCAAAAACCTGGGCCTAAAGGATGTAAACACCTGACCATTACACCCAGTCAAAAGTTTGTACCCCCTCTTCGTACCCCCTCTCTGATAAAGTGTACATAAAATGATTTCATCAAGTCTTTGCTGTTAAAGGCGGATCTATAGATACAGAACCAGTGGGAGTGTTTCGATTTCGACTAAGCAAGGGAACAGCACAGATACACATGATCTCATGTTTTTATTGCTGTTTTCGGGTTGTTTCTTAATAATAACCTGCTCCTGATCAAGGCTCCTCATTAACACACATCGGCAACACTTCCATATAGGAACACTTATGCTTTGTGGCCGGCACGTGTCTGTGCTGCTTGAATTTTAAGATTAAAGGACATTTTGGAATGTGGCTTTTGGGACATGAGGAATGAGGGACGGCTCGGTGCAGTCAGCCTTCCCAAAGGAGCTCGGTGGAGCTGTTCACTGAATAAGTGGAAATATAAAGTGAACAGCTCCGTTAAGGTCTGGCTTCCCAGGAACGTTGGTGGCAAAATGGGAAGCTAGTGCGCTATGTAGGGTGCACAATCCACACACCAAGTAGTGCCCTTAAGTCATCTCACACAAAGCACATTGAATGGACAGTTCAATTGAAAATGATTATTTTTTGTATTACAGAGTCCACATACGTTACAAAATCTAGTCTTACTCAAAAGCACAATTAGCTTTAAAAAGCTTAAAAAGCTTATTTAAACCACACTCGAAAATATACTGAAATGTGCTTTATAAAGCAGCGACACTCCTGTCTGCTTCAGGCACGTGGCCACCGAAAATAAACACGACCAACAAAAGGAACAAATATCGTCTGACACGAACACACCGTCTGTATGAATCTTACAAACTGTGAATACTCGACGGTCAGAGTCACTTTTCTCTTCTTTAACCCCAATTTTTATTGTAAACAGCGCCCTCTGTTGGTTAGATGTTAAGTGCAGTACAGACTTTCAATTTGCATATTTTTCCAGCTTTTCCCTCCCGGAGGTTGAAGGTCAGTCCACAGGCCGGTATGTTGCTCGTGCGTGTTCCTCACAGTGTATATGTACTCACATTGTTGAATGCTGACGGCCAGTGGATTTCATTGTAGGGGCTGACGCGTGTGTATCGAGTCTGCAGGGCAAATGGGAAGGAGGTGACATGGAGAATCAGGACATTGGGTGCCTCTTGGATGTGCCTGCAGTTCAGCAGACTGTCCACTAGTCCTGCGCTGGACAAACCACCAACCCTCCCACACTGTTCACTGCAAAGACAGAAAGACAGTCTGGATGGCATCGAAGCAACGGCTTCTGGACAGACAGTATCTGAGAGAGTCATTACCTGGTAACGTCCCAGTGTGCATGGTCGTGCACGAGAATGAAGAGGGTATAGGGGTTTAACTTGGACTTCTGAATGAGGCCGTTGATCTTCGCCGCAGCAGTCTGATCTAGTCTGACGACGTACTGCTCAGCAGCTTTTGGAGACAAACAGCCCTGGTCCATGCCTAGTTCTTGAAGGAGCCCTTGAATAAATGACCACAGAGAACACCAAGAAGCACTCAGTCGCTCCACAATGCTCGGTGATGTCACCAATGAAATCAGATCACTTGTAAGAGGGAATAAAACCTAATCGTGTACCTGAGTTCCACAGGTGCAGGACCACTTGCTGGAATGTCACCTCAGAAGGAGGCACGCATATTAGGAACTCCACCCTGTCAAAAGAGCCGAGATCCAGGTTGTGTGTGCTGGAGTCCGCAATTGCACACACATGGGACAACAGCTTCCGTGCCACCGCCAGCTGAATGGGCCGGATCTCATGCCACTCTACCCGGTATTCTGTTAAACGAGATCGGACAATGAATTCGCTGCAAAAACGGTGCAGTAAAATAGGCTGAAAGCGCTCGATCACGGGAGATTCACCTGTACACGTGGCCTCTGCACAGCTTTCCTTCCCATGTGCGAGAGCAGAGACGCTGTGAGTCTCTGCGTTGACTTTCTCCAGCAAACTCTCCACATCTCCATCTGAATACGTTCATTTTAAGAAGAAGATGTGTTCTAAGCTGAACTTAAATTTAATGCATTTAATGCTGCAGGGAACGTTTCTGCTCATCCAGGCTCGTTCATCTTGATTTAGGTTCAGATAAAAGTGCAGGAAGCAGAGCCCTGATCAGAGGAGCCTTACCTGGACCTAGAGAGCTCACATAGGCATCCAACTCCGCCGTCATCCCAGAGGAGAGCTCCTGACTGATTTCTCTTAGACACTCGCTCGGGGAGAGCATGCTCTCTGCCAGCGCTCGCGCCTGGTGCTTCCCTGTAGACAAACAGGAAATAAAGTCACTTTGTGTCCACTCATCACGTCACTGTCTCCATCCAAGACCACGCGAAGTTACTGAATGGTTTAATGAGTATTAAAATCTAAACCACGTGCTATGGCCTTCACAGTCACCACATCTCAAACCAGTTACTGACTTGAAGGAGATTTGAGGTCAGTGGATAGAAACGTTTCAATACTTTTTGAAACAGCAGCGTTCACACCTGCGGTACAGTTCCAGGGACGTGTAGAATATACTGTATGTCAAGGCTTAAAGCTGTTCTGGAAGCCCTGAGCAATTCAATACAATTCATCCACGAAGCCTGGATACAGCAGCAGCGGAAGACGCGCGCTAGGCCCCGGGCGAGGACCTCTCCCCCTCCGCCGCCACCCGTCTTCGAGATCCCGACCCGAAACCGCTTCGCTCCTCTTCGCGAGACGGTACACGACGCGCTGGTCATCGGAGACTCCATCGTCCGGCACGTCCGTGCTACCACGGCTAAAGGTAAGGTTCGCACTCGCTGTTTACCTGGTGCTCGTGTTCTCGATGTTGCTGCACAGGTGCCTGCGGCCCTGAGGGAGAACTTTGGAGCTGTGGTCCTTCATGCTGGCACGAACGACACCAGGCTGAGGCAGACGGAGATCCTGAAGAAGGACTTCAGGAGCCTGGTTGAGAAGGTCCGCAGCACATCACCCACGACAAGGATCATCGTATCCGGACCGCTTCCCACATTCCAGCGAGGAATCGAGAGGTTCAGTAGATTGTTCGCTTTTAATGAATGGTTACAATCTTGGTGTCAGCAACAGAGATTACCCTTTGTTGATAATTGGAATGTTTTCTGGGAGCGTCCTAGGCTCTACCACACCGATGGACTGCACCCTAGCAGAGCTGGAGCAGCAGTCCTCTCAGACAACATCTCCAGGACACTACGAACCATCTGACTGGCGGTAAGTCGTGTCTTAGATTCCAAACATAATAGTCACAATGCAACTTACCATACAGATAGACGCGCACACATAGCTTGTCCTATAGAAACTGTGTCTGTTCCCCGAATAGTGAGAAAAAAGAATAAATTTGTTAAAATTGCTCGAAACAATCTAATAACTATAAAACCAGAAAAAGGCCAAGTAAGTAATCACAATATACCTCTAAAGTTTGGGCTTCTCAACATCAGATCCCTTGCGCCTAAAGCACTGATTGTTAATGAAATTATCTCAGATTGCTGCCTTGACGCACTCTGCCTTACTGAAACCTGGCTCAGACCAAATGAATATATTGGTTTAAATGAGTCTACTCCGTCAGGATATTTCTATAAGCACGAACCCCGTCAAACTGGTCGTGGTGGTGGTGTCGCAACTATCTACAGTGATGTTCTCACTGTTACCCAGAAAACAAGGCCCAAGTTCAACTCGTTTGAAGTGCTTATCATTAATGTTGCACTCAGCGAAATACATAATAAACCCTTGCAACACTTCGTTCTGGCCACCGTGTACAGACCCCCAGGGCCATATGTCGATTTTCTTAAAGAGTTTGGACATCTGCTATCAGACCTATTGGTTAACTCTGACAAAGTGCTGATAGTAGGAGACTTTAACATTCATGTAGACGATGCTAACAACACTTCAGCACTCGCATTTATAGATTTGCTAAATTCCTTTGGGGTTAAACAAAATATAAATAGACCAACTCATCGCTTTAATCATACGCTAGATTTAATTATATCCCATGGTATAGATGTCTCTAATATAGACATTCTACCTCAAAGTGATGATATCACAGATCATCATCTCTTAGTATATACTCTACCTGTAGAACAACGTAGCTGTGCCTCCCCACGTTATCAATTCAGTAGAAATATTAATCCGACTACTAAAGACAAATTCACAAGTAATCTGCCGGATCTGTCCCAATTTCTTATCAGACCCCTAAGTGCAGACGATCTAGATGAAGTGACTAGCAGCATGGGCACTATTTTTACCAGTACATTAGACACTGTTGCTCCCATCAGATTAAAAAAAGTCAGAGATAAAACACTTGCACCATGGTACAACAGTCATACTCGCGCCCTAAAGAGAGCAACCCGTAACCACGAGCGAAAATGGAGAAAAACTAAATTAGAAGTTTTTAGAATCGCGTATAAAGGTAGTATGTGCAGCTATAGACGGACTCTAAAAGCGGCTAGGGCCGAGCATCTGAGCCAACTCATAGCAAGAAACCAAAACAATCCCAGGTTCCTATTTAGTACAGTGGCTAGCCTAACAAACCCTAAGATACCTGCAGGGAGTATCCCATCACAGCTTAGAAGTGAAGACTTCATGAACTTCTTCAATGAAAAGATTGATAGTATCAGGAAGAAAATAATGGAAATTCAACCTCTAACATCTCATGATCCAGTCCAGTCTAAAGCTTCACAATTTGATTTTCAGAGCTTTACAGGTGTAGGACAGGAAGAGCTGTACAAACTTATCACCTCGGCTAAATCAACAACATGCTTGTTGGATCCAATCCCAACTAGACTTTTAAAAGAAGTGATAAGTATAGCCGGAGCGCCACTTCTAAATATTATCAACTCTTCATTATGTCTAGGTCATGTCCCTAAACCTTTCAAGTTGGCAGTTATTAAGCCTCTTCTTAAAAAATCTAATTTAGACCCGAATGATATAATAAATTACAGACCGATTTCAAACCTTCCGTTTATATCAAAGATATTAGAAAAGATAGTATCAGCCCAAATATGCACATTCTTGCAGGAAAACGATATCCTCGAGGAATTTCAGTCAGGTTTCAGGCCCCATCATAGTACAGAAACTGCACTAGTTAAAATTGCAAATGACTTGTTTTTAGCTTCAGACCAAGGCTGCATCTCAATTCTTGTCTTACTTGATCTTAGTGCTGCATTCGACACTATAGATCATGATATTCTAATAGATCGCTTACAAAATCACATTGGTATTCAGGGACAGGCATTAAAATGGTTTAGATCCTACCTGTCTGATCGATTCCATTTTGTAGATCTGAATGGAGAACAGTCTGGTGTAATGCCAGTGAAATATGGGGTGCCACAAGGGTCAGTTTTAGGACCTCTGTTGTTCTCAATATACATGCTTCCCTTGGGTAACATCATCAGAAGACATGGGATTAGTTTCCATTGTTATGCTGATGATACTCAGTTATACATTTCCACAAAACCAGATGAAATACCCAAATTGTCTAGACTAACTGAGTGTATTCAAGATATAAAAGACTGGATGACCGATAATTTTCTTCTACTAAATTCAGATAAGACAGAGATATTACTTATTGGCCCAAAAACCAGTACACACCAGCTCTCACAATTCAGCCTGCGTTTAGAAGGATGTTCTGTTACCACCAGCTCGACAGTGAAAGACCTGGGTGTGATATTAGACAGTAACTTATCCTTTGAAAATCATATCTCCAACATCACAAAAACAGCCTTTTTCCACCTTAGAAATATTGCCAAGCTTAGGAACCTTTTATCTGTATCTGATGCAGAAAAGCTGGTTGATGCATTCATGACCTCCAGACTGGACTACTGTAATGCATTACTGGGTGGCTGTCCTGCATCCTCAATTAACAAGCTACAGTTAGTCCAAAATGCAGCCGCCAGGGTTCTCACTAGATCCAGAAAATATGATCATATAACCCCAATATTATCATCCTTGCACTGGCTACCTGTTCAGTTTAGAATTATTACAAAATAGCATTACTTACGTACAAGGCTCTAAACGGTCGAGCTCCCACATACCTAACCAGTCTTCTGATACGTTACAATCCAGGACGCTCCTTAAGATCAGAAAACTCCGGACTACTGGTAGTTCCCAGAATATCAAAATCTACAAAAGGAGGTAGGGCCTTTTCATATTTAGCTCCAAAACTTTGGAATAGCCTTCCTGACAGTGTTCGGGGCTCAGACACAGTTTCCCAATTTCAAAGTAGACTCAAGACGCATCTCTTTAATCTGGCGTACACATAATTAATTTCTTTACCTGATACTCCAGTACATCTATCCTGAATGGCAACCACGCTAATTCTTTTCACCTGCTCTTTATTTTTCCACCCATCCCGAGGCATCTGGAGATCGTGCCAGCTTCAGTAGACAGAGGCCGACCCTGCTTTGACCCAGAGGCATCCAGAGAAGGACCAACTCCAGCTGGATTCTTCTTCATTTTGGTTTGGATCTACACATGCTGCTCCTGAGCTCCCAGTGATCCAGACCCCCATCTGCCCTCTGCACCTGCTGACTCATCCCTGTGCTGAACTGGACTTTGTGTTCATTTAAATTAACTTCTGTTTATGGAACTTTCATCTGCATAACACACATGATGTTATACAATTTCTGTTATCTGTTATCTCCCAGATGAGGATGGGTTCCCTGTTGAGTCTGGTTCCTCTCAAGGTTTCTTCCTGTTGCCATCTCAGGGAGTTTTTCCTTGCCACTGTCGCCGTCACCCTTGGCTTGCTTATCAGGGACAATCTCATTATCTAGTCACATTTTTCTTACACATATATACATTTCCATAAGTCTTCTTTTCATTTCTGTGAAGCTGCTTTGAGACAATGACCATTGTTAAAAGCGCTATAGAAATAAAATTGAATTGAATTGAATTGAATTTTCTTTAATAATATAATAATTAAAAATAATAATTCAGCTTCCGACACATCCGTCATTTCATTTGAATAATAGTTTGTCCCTGTTATTCTACCTCAAAGTGATGATATCACAGATCAGATCATCACCTCTACCTGTAGGACAGATTAGCTGTGACTCCCCACACTTCACGAGTAATCTGCAGGATCTGTCCCAACACATCATCAGACCCCCGAATGCAGACGATCTAGATGAAGTGACTAACAGCATGGGCACTGGTTTAACCAGCACATTAGACACTGTTGCTCCCATCAGATTAAAAAAGAGAAGAATAAAGACCTGCACCGTGGTACAACAGTCACACACTCGCGCCCTAAAGAGGGCAACCTGTAACCTCGAGCAAAAGTGGAGAAAATTAAATTAGATGTTTTTTGAATGGCGTATAAAGACAGTATGTGCAGCTATAGACGGGCTCTAAAAGGCTGAGCATCTGAGCCGACTGAAACCAAAACAATCCCAGGTTCCTATTTAGTACAGTGACTAGACTAACAAACCCTAAGATACCAGCAGGGAGAATCCCATCACAGCTTAGAAGTGAAGACTTTATGGACTTTTTCAATAGAAGAATCGATAGTATCAGGAAGAAAATAATGGATGTTCAACCTCTAACAGCATCTCATGATCCAGTCCAGTCTAAAGCTTCACATTTAGATTTTCAGAGCTTTACAAGAGAGCTGTATGAACTCATCACCTCGGCTAAATCAACAACGTGCTTTAATCCCAACCAGACTTTTAAAAGAAGTGATAAATATAACTGGAGCGCCGCTTCTAAACATTATCAACTCTTCATTATGTCTAGGTCACGTCCCTAAACCTTTCAAGTCCCAGTTATTAAGCCTCTTCTTAAAAAGTCTAACTTAGACTCGAATGAAATAACAAATTACAGACCGATTTCAAACCTTCCGTTTATATCAAAGATATTAGAAAAGATAGTATCAGACCACATATGCACACACTTACAGGAAAACGATATCCTCGAAGAATTTCAGTCAGGTTTCAGGCCCCATCATAGGACAGAAACTGCACTAGTTAAAATTGTAAATGACTTGTTTTTAGCTTCAGACCAAGGCTGCATCTCAATTCTTGTCTTACTTGATCTTAGTGCTGCATTCGACACGTCTACATCTAGGCATTTGGCAGACGCCCTTATCCAGAGCGACTTACATTTTTTATCCCATCATACATCTGAGCAGTTGGAGTTAAGGGCCTTGCTCAAGGGCCCAACAGGGACAACTTAGTGGTAGTGGGACTTGAACCTGGGACCTTCCGAACCGTAGTCCAATGCCTTAACCACTGAGCGACACCTGATACTATAGATCATAACATTCTCATAGATCGCTTACAAAATCACATTGGTATTCAGGGACAGGCGTTAAAATGGTTTAGATCCTACCTGTCTGATCGATTCCATTTTGTAGATCTGAATGGAGAACAGTCTGGTGTAATGCCAGTGAAATATGGGGTGCCACAAGGGTCAGTTTTAGGACCTCTGTTGTTCTCAATATACATGCTTCCCTTGGGTAACATCATCAGAAGACATGGGATTAGTTTCCATTGTTATGCTGATGATACTCAGTTATACATTTCCACAAAACCAGACGAAATACCCAAATTGTCTAGACTAACTGAGTGTATTCAAGATATAAAAGATTGGATGACCGATAACTTTCTTTTACTAAATTCAGATAAGACAGAGATGTTACTTATTGGCCCAAAACCCAGTACACACCAGCTCTCACAATTCAGCCTGCGTTTAGAAGGATGTTCTGTTACCACCAGCTCGACAGTGAAAGACCTGGGTGTGATATTACAGTAATTTATCCTTTGAAAATCATATCTCCAACATCACAAAAACATCCTTTTTCCACCTTAGAAATATTGCCAAGCTTAGGAACATTGTATCTGTATGCAGATGCAGAAAAGCTGGTTGATGCATTCATGACCTCCAGACTGGACGACTGTAATGCATTACTGGGTGGCTGTCCTGCATCCGCAATTAACAAGCTACAGTTAGTCCAAAATGCAGCCGCCAGGGTTCTCACTAGATCCAGAAAATATCCTCATATAACCCCAATATTATCATCCTGCACTGGCTACCTGTTCAGTTTAGGATTAATTACAAACTTGCATTACTCTGCACCTGCTGACTCGTCCATGTGCTGAACTGGACTCCATATGAACTTAAACACGTCTCCTGTTCTACTGAACTTGCAGCCTCCTGACACACAGTATGAGTGCAGATCAATGCCTGCTCTCCGTTATCACCCAGATGAGGATGGGTTCCCTGTTGAGTCTGGTTCCTCTCAAGGTTTCTTCCTGTTACCATCTCAGGGAGTTTTTCCCTCAGCACCGTCGCCCTCGGCTCGTTCATCATTCATTACATGAACTGTAAATTATAGATCAGTTATTTAAGATGTGCAGACAGCGAACAGTCAGCTGTGTACAAAAACATCGATGGATTTTCTATGAATAGGACAAATTGGTTATTAAAACTCTTTTCTGCAACACGGTAACTCTTAGTTTATAACTCTTATCCACTAGAGGTCACAGTAGGGTCGTCCAAATGTTTGTGCAGAGTTAGAGCATGCTCTCAGTGTAGATGCCTGCTAGCCTGCTAGCCAACACGAGAGGATTTATATGACACACACAGACACACATAAAAAAAAAACCTGGAACACAGAAATACATTAAGTGACTTTTTTAATCCACATGGCCAGATGATCTCAGTTAATCTTTTACCTGTAACCACGACGCAGGACTCGGTCTCCTGGCTCCTGCCCATGCAAATGATCACCACAAAATGTGTGTGACTGAGCTTGCCCTCCATTAGCCTTCGGAAAGTGTCTGCCAGTGCTTCCGATAACGAGGGCGCGGCGTCCGACACTAGCACGGCGTCACCGCAGGAGCTGGTGGCCAGTTTGGCCAGCCAAGGGAGCTGCGAGGGGGTTAGGGGCTGCGCCAGGCCAGGCAGCGGGGCAGGAAACTGGGCATGACTCTGCTGGTACTGACGGATTTCCGTCAGGTGTGACTCACGCCAAGAGCGCATGAGGATCTGCTCCAAGTCCTCCATCAGGGGGATCTGGTCTGGGCCTAAGATCAGACATATAATCATCACGTTGCACAAGGACATCTGCTACTCATAATAATTACCTCTGCAACGTATTATAACAGTTATAATTATGTTAATGGAAAAACTGGGCATGTGCAAGACATGGGACCTGGGAATTTTCCATTTAATTCAGCTAATTCATAGTCACAGCATCTACCACAACATCTGTAGTGCACAACATCCCAGTGAGGAACTACTCGGAGTGAGGACGTCTGTACAGATGTGCAGCTCTCCAATCGGAAGATTCCAAAGGCAGGTGACAAATTAAAAGAAGAAACCACATGAAGAACACCACGAAAAAAAACCCGGCACACTTTGGCACAGAGTCTAGACGTCTCTGCAACTCTGAAAGAATGGACACCAGTCTTCCAAAAGGCTTCGGTGCGTCGATGATGATGACGGTGGGAAATACTGACGGACACGCAGGTCTAAAGAACTAAACCATGTCAGTGAAATGACGTCTACACTTTTCATAATTCTTGTCTCATGTTTAGTATTTTCTTTTAATTTGTCACTTGCTTTTCTCCCCTTTTGTTTTTGAATAAGCTGCACTTTCTCACCCAGCTGGACCAGATAGTAGACAGTCAGCAGGACCTGCATCTCAGTGGAGAGCGGCTGGACGGAGGACGCGGCGTACTGCTCATAAACACGCGGGAGCTTCTGAGAGCTTCGGTAACACGCCTGCAGCCAGCCGTTCACCAACACTTCACTCGTGTTCCCGCAGAGATGTGGCAGATCCCCATGTCCTACACACACACACACACACACACACACACACACAAGCAGGATTTCAATAAAATGCATTATGAGACGCTACAGTCTATATGAATAACTTGAATGCTGAATCGCAATACAAATTGAATCAGCGCGAGTCTCCTGCACTACGGTACCGCCTGCTCCCTGTGATTCATCTTTACTTCTGTTCTCCGTGTGGATTTGTAGAGATTATGGAGGAAATCTCACCTTTAAATATAACTGGCTGTAATCCGCAGGTTTGGAGTAAATTATGAGGCACAGAAACAGACTCCTCCGGGGGGACGCGGGGGGACGACCCCTGAGACACGGAACTCCCCATGTCTGCCAGACACACAAGGTCATCAGGTTTAAGAGGACAATAGGACAAAATGGATTTATGCTAACACACCCAAACAGTCTAACAGCAAAGATAAGACTTTTACAAAACAAACTCTCAAAGTAACTTCTGATCCCCATGAGTCTCTCTCTGTGCATCATTTAAATTAAGAGCTTTTCTTTCCAGACGCCCCAGTAGGTGTAGGTTGCTGTGAACACTTTATTTATATATATATATATATATATATATTTATTATTTATATTTATTTATTATAATCTGTTCTTCTCTGAACACAGCCAGAGTCAGCACTTGGTCTGAGCCGTTCAGGTCTGTGTCTAGGACAGAATCAGATGGATGTGTACCCGACTTGGTCCCACTGGCTGTGTTGGAGGCCGCCGGTCTGCTGCTGGCTTCAGTGTGTCCTACCGATTCTGGGGACCAGCCCTTGTGTCTCTTTTTGGGTGGTCCTGTGTTAGCCATGGCTCCTAAGAAGTGGAGAGAGAAAATGATCACGTCAGGTTTTAACAGCATTCCAAAAGTGTTCAAATAAATGCTAAGAAAGCATTGCATCTAACAGGAAGCACTCATTGGATTTACTTTGTGTGTGTGTATGTGTGTGTGTTCTTAACCCTCAGGGTCACAAAAGTGAAGATACTGTGTGTTAAACTGCACTCAAAATCACATGTCACAAAAGAACCCTTGCATTTTATAGCAGCTGTGAGCTCGAAATAAAGAGTATAAAGAGCAAACAGCAGTGTTTATGGAGGCGCGACTGCGAGAGGGAGGAAACTTTATTACCCCAAATGTTGCCAATACAAAAGCAGAGGAGCAAAAGGACCAGACAATACAGCTGAAGTATGTAAGGGGTCGGGGAACCTCTTTCATGGAGGTGTGATGGGAAGTGAACCCCCCCCCCCCACTCTCCCCCTCCCCCCAACTTCTTCCCCCCCCTCCACCATAAAATAGCGGCCGTTTGTAGTTTCTTTATCAAACCAAAGGAACTTCGCACCAAAGCACTCTTGCTAGGTGCTGAACAGTACCTGCGGATCTTCCCGGGCCGTTGGACACCACGCCCGTCTGGGGCGGAGGCTGCTGGGAAGCTGGACCGTGGCTGCCGTTGGTCATTGGCGGGGAAGTTTCCGGTGCGTGGAGATGTGTGCTCAGATCTGCAGAACAGTCCATAATACACCAGAGAGAAAACTCAACATGTTCTGCTAATGCATGGTTATTATTGCACTAAATGCATCGCTGTACCTGTGTAGTTGGCTGTGCTTAGACCCACAGGTCCTGCATTAGGCAGCGAGTTGCTCGCTACAGGAGCAGACGGCTGCTGCGCGTCTAGACCGGCAGACACATTTGTGGAGGTCTGTCTTACACGGCTCTCTGCACACAGATATCATACCTGTTACTACACGCAGGAATATCACTCACTTTAGTCTATCAGAATTAATACACACAATTACTCACCACATTCCACAATCAAACATAAATATATCCATAAACAAACTGTATAGACTGCAGTTACTCTCAGTTAGTTAAATCAAGTACGACTTCTCAGTCCAACACTTTATGTACCACAACGAATCTCTAATGTATTTCTTCCCTGTTGAACCGGTACGGCGTTTAGCTCCGTTATTTTATTTTATATTTCATGACGAATGAGTAGAAGGCGACTAGAAGAAGACAGGAAGGAATGTAAGGCCAGGCAAAATACGCATGAAGGAAAATATTGCAGAAAAAATACATAAAATTGCTGTTTAAAAGGAAAACAGTCAGTACAAGAGACTTGTACTACAAGGTGGTGGGAAGAGACTTCAACCAGACACAACAGGCGGAGACGTTCATCTGGACATCAGCGCCACTGCTTCTAAAACAGCTTGAAATGATTCTTAGCATGACTCCAGATCAGCGTGCGCGTACGTGTGTAATAACGGGGAAAACTAACTCAGGACAGTACCGAGGAACAGAACTGCGCACTTGGTTTTTGGAATCATGTGGAGCATTATGGGTAATTTTCTCCAATGTGTCAAGAAACACTCGATGGAAAAGCTCTCTTGGAACAGTGAGGAAGGTTCGGCCCTGCACTACCCTCGTGGTTTGTATTAAACATTATAGTCACGACAAACTTCTCTCTGTATGTCGCAGTCACGCGACTCTTAGTGTTCCAGGTCGAGTTCTTGCACTCCAGCAGCGGGATTAGTGAGAGACAGAACCAGGTCCTTCCTGTTGATCTTTATGGTAAACACCTTCCTACTCACCCCATTTACAATGCTCCTGTCTAAGCTCGCGCATGGCTTACCGGTTGCTCTCCAGCAGATGGGCGGGCCCTTGTCCAGCGCGCCCTGTGCGTTCCGAAGCAGATAGTATTTTAAGTGCTTCTGCTTCTTCGGCTGCGTGGTGAGCTTCAGGTTGATGTGATTGGAGAACTCGGTGAAGTAGCGGAATCCTTTCTCACCGCAGCCCATGCAGTTCCCTGAAAAACCTGTAGGCCAGACACAAGGCGAGATTATTGCAAACTAATTCTCCATCTGATTTCCTCTCTCACGGCCTCGGGGTGGATTTTATCAGTGCTGTAAATGAAGCCCGGTTTCCACGGCGATCGAGGGGACTGAACGGCCGTAGAGATGACATCAATCATAATTAAACGGCTAAAAGCATGTTGGTGATAAGCGCAGGTCTGGATGCAGGTGGCTATGGTGCCCTGACCCAGCTGCCTGTACCACATCTCCACTGCGTTGTCTTTCTCATTCCATTCCTCCACGTTCACATCGCAGCCCCTCACACTCTAATACTGAAAAATCACTGATAAATCACCCTGCAAAATACATTAGACATCTCATCGATGGTAAGCAGTGAGTCAGTGAAAGTCCGTTTTGCTTGAGTTTACCTGCACAGATGTTCCATGAGTAAACAGGCCTGTGGTTTGAAGCTCTAAGGTGGTCGACTTCACATCATTAACAGATTTGCAGTAAAGAGATCAACAGCTCTCTACTCCAAAAAGAAACTAATGGATAGATCGTAATCCTACCTAAAAGTGCATTTCGTCCGCATTCATCTGGGAGAAAACGTCGATCCACTGCACACACCAGTATGTGGCTGGGTATACTGGGAGATTTGGCCCCAACCAGTTGAAATCCCGGTGGCACGTCCAGGTTTTCCGTGGACATTGAGGTCATTCGCAGGTCTTTCCCTGCCTGACAGAATCCTGAAGAGCATGCAGTAACAAACAGCGGAACACTGGTGAACAGTAGTGCTTTACTCAACTGACATACAATCACTGGCCACTTCATTAGGTACACCTTGCTAGTACTGTGCTGGACCCCTTTTTGCCTAAAAAATTCTCCTTAATTCTTCATGGTAGAGATTCAGCAAGGTGCTGGAAACGCTCCTCGGAGATTTCGCTCCACATTGACACGAGAGCGTCACGCAGTCGCTGCAGATTTGTCGGCTGCACGTCCAGGTTGTGAATCTTTTGTTGTCACCGCGTCCCAGAGCCGCTCCACTGGATTGAGAGCTGGTGACTGTGCAGAAAACCAGTGTGAGATGTTTTGTGACACGGCGTGTTATCCTGTGGTCCTAAAGGGATGGAAACGGTCAGCAACAACACTCAGGTACACCGCGGCACTTACCGAAACCGTATCTCCCTCACACCACCACCAGCACCACCACCAGCACCACCACCAGCACCAGCCTGATGCACGGCGAGAGGGATCCATGCCTTCATATTGTTAAACCCAGACCAGGCATCTTGTTCTGTCTGATGTTGGTGACACCATGTGACCTGTAGCCTCAGTGTCCTGTTCTTATCTGACAGGAGCGACGCCCGGTGTGGTCTTCTGCTGCTGCTGAACATCTGCTTCCATGTTCGACTTGTTGTGTGTTCAGGTATGCTTAACATGATGTTATTTGAGTTTTTGTTGCCTTCCTATCAGATCGAACCAGTCTCTAAGTTCTCCTCTGACCTCAACAAGGTGTTTTCACCCAGAGAACTGTGTGTGTGTGTGTGTGTGTGTGTGTGTGTGTGTGTGTGTGTGTGTGTGTGTGTGTGTGTGTGTGTGTGTGTGTGTGTGTGTGTGTGTGTGTGTGTGTGTGTGTGTGTGTGTGTGTGTGTGTGTGTGTGTGTGTGTGTGTGTGTGTGTGTGTGTGTGTGTGTGTGTGTGTGTGTGTGTGTGTGTGTGTGTGTGTGTGTGTGTGTGTGTGTGTGTGTGTGTGTGTGTGTGTGTGTGTGTGTGTGTGTGTGTGTGTGTGTGTGTGTGTGTGTGTGTGTGTGTGTGTGTGTGTGTGTGTGTGTGTGTGTGTGTGTGTGTGTGTGTGTGTGTGTGTGTGTGTGTGTGTGTGTGTGTGTGTGTGTGTGTGTGTGTGTGTGTGTGTGTGTGTGTGTGTGTGTGTGTGTGTGTGTGTGTGTGTGTGTGTGTGTGTGTGTGTGTGTGTGTGTGTGTGTGTGTGTGTGTGTGTGTGTGTGTGTGTGTGTGTGTGTGTGTGTGTGTGTGTGTGTGTGTGTGTGTGTGTGTGTGTGTGTGTGTGTGTGTGTGTGTGTGTGTGTGTGTGTGTGTGTGTGTGTGTGTGTGTGTGTGTGTGTGTGTGTGTGTGTGTGTGTGTGTGTGTGTGTGTGTGTGTGTGTGTGTGTGTGTGTGTGTGTGTGTGTGTGTGTGTGTGTGTGTGTGTGTGTGTGTGTGTGTGTGTGTGTGTGTGTGTGTGTGTGTGTGTGTGTGTGTGTGTGTGTGTGTGTGTGTGTGTGTGTGTGTGTGTGTGTGTGTGTGTGTGTGTGTGTGTGTGTGTGTGTGTGTGTGTGTGTGTGTGTGTGTGTGTGTGTGTGTGTGTGTGTGTGTGTGTGTGTGTGTGTGTGTGTGTGTGTGTGTGTGTGTGTGTGTGTGTGTGTGTGTGTGTGTGTGTGTGTGTGTGTGTGTGTGTGTGTGTGTGTGTGTGTGTGTGTGTGTGTGTGTGTGTGTGTGTGTGTGTGTGTGTGTGTGTGTGTGTGTGTGTGTGTGTGTGTGTGTGTGTGTGTGTGTGTGTGTGTGTGTGTGTGTGTGTGTGTGTGTGTGTGTGTGTGTGTGTGTGTGTGTGTGTGTGTGTGTGTGTGTGTGTGTGTGTGTGTGTGTGTGTGTGTGTGTGTGTGTGTGTGTGTGTGTGTGTGTGTGTGTGTGTGTGTGTGTGTGTGTGTGTGTGTGTGTGTGTGTGTGTGTGTGTGTGTGTGTGTGTGTGTGTGTGTGTGTGTGTGTGTGTGTGTGTGTGTGTGTGTGTGTGTGTGTGTGTGTGTGTGTGTGTGTGTGTGTGTGTGTGTGTGTGTGTGTGTGTGTGTGTGTGTGTGTGTGTGTGTGTGTGTGTGTGTGTGTGTGTGTGTGTGTGTGTGTGTGTGTGTGTGTGTGTGTGTGTGTGTGTGTGTGTGTGTGTGTGTGTGTGTGTGTGTGTGTGTGTGTGTGTGTGTGTGTGTGTGTGTGTGTGTGTGTGTGTGTGTGTGTGTGTGTGTGTGTGTGTGTGTGTGTGTGTGTGTGTGTGTGTGTGTGTGTGTGTGTGTGTGTGTGTGTGTGTGTGTGTGTGTGTGTGTGTGTGTGTGTGTGTGTGTGTGTGTGTGTGTGTGTGTGTGTGTGTGTGTGTGTGTGTGTGTGTGTGTGTGTGTGTGTGTGTGTGTGTGTGTGTGTGTGTGTGTGTGTGTGTGTGTGTGTGTGTGTGTGTGTGTGTGTGTGTGTGTGTGTGTGTGTGTGTGTGTGTGTGTGTGTGTGTGTGTGTGTGTGTGTGTGTGTGTGTGTGTGTGTGTGTGTGTGTGTGTGTGTGTGTGTGTGTGTGTGTGTGTGTGTGTGTGTGTGTGTGTGTGTGTGTGTGTGTGTGTGTGTGTGTGTGTGTGTGTGTGTGTGTGTGTGTGTGTGTGTGTGTGTGTGTGTGTGTGTGTGTGTGTGTGTGTGTGTGTGTGTGTGTGTGTGTGTGTGTGTGTGTGTGTGTGTGTGTGTGTGTGTGTGTGTGTGTGTGTGTGTGTGTGTGTGTGTGTGTGTGTGTGTGTGTGTGTGTGTGTGTGTGTGTGTGTGTGTGTGTGTGTGTGTGTGTGTGTGTGTGTGTGTGTGTGTGTGTGTGTGTGTGTGTGTGTGTGTGTGTGTGTGTGTGTGTGTGTGTGTGTGTGTGTGTGTGTGTGTGTGTGTGTGTGTGTGTGTGTGTGTGTGTGTGTGTGTGTGTGTGTGTGTGTGTGTGTGTGTGTGTGTGTGTGTGTGTGTGTGTGTGTGTGTGTGTGTGTGTGTGTGTGTGTGTGTGTGTGTGTGTGTGTGTGTGTGTGTGTGTGTGTGTGTGTGTGTGTGTGTGTGTGTGTGTGTGTGTGTGTGTGTGTGTGTGTGTGTGTGTGTGTGTGTG
>QNUK01001209.1:69666-95657 GCA_013621035.1 Clarias magur
GTGGAGAGGGGGGAGAGAGGAGGGGTGGAGAGGGGGGGGGAAGGCACTCCATGATCCTTTCTACAGTAAACAACAGTTAATGTCAGTCGTGTCTGCAGCAAATCCGGCCGCGTCTGGAGACAAATGGGTCATAAAATTACTTCATTTCATTTATTTATTAATTACTATATTTATTATTAATTAACCCTGATTTATATGGATCTATTAAATGACTATTTATCCCTGAGTAGATGATCATTTCATTCGCTTACTCTGCAGCATCTCGACAGTAAATACAAACGTATCGTGAATAATACACCCTGAACTTTACTGTTGTTTTATCTTTTAGATATTTCTTGTTTTTAATGAGAGACATGGTCACAGAGTATTTTTATTAATCTTTATCATTTCTTTTCTACCTCCCAGTCGTACAACAGGATCAGGACGAGATTGTTTTACCTTTCTAGCTATACGTCACGTATCAGGTTGATCTTCTCTTTAGTGTCTCCATGTTGGGATACACGGCAAATAGTACAGAAATATTTGAACACTTTCTCTGAAAAGATATAAACTGACACCGAGCTCGGTCACGCCCTGAACACTGAGAGAAAACCTCAAGCATCGAACCCAAGTGTGTTTAACATCAGAGACACAAAGCCAAGCAGTTTTCAGCTCCCAGTCTGTCGTGTCCAAATGTTTAAGTGAAGGAAACTTAAGTGTTCTACTTAGAACGTCTCTTCCGTTCTGCCAAACTGAGAACAAAGAATATATAATATATAAAACACACACACACACACACACACACACACATATATATATATATAATCATTTGTGAATTCATCTTTTCTAAGAGTACTAATTGTTTAATTTCCCCAACAATGATAGAGTAAGAGTTTAAATCAATAAATATTGTGTCTTTAATTATTTTCCACGCGACAAGTAACAGCTAAGTAACAGTTTCCAAGTAACAGCAACATTTCTGATGAGAAGAACATAAAGTCCACACGCTGTGTTTTCATCTTTCCACGCAGCACCCAGTTCTTTATTTGTCCCTTAGGCAAGCTTTCACATACACCTCTTTTTTATGGTGTGTGTGTGTGTGTGTGTGTGTGTGTGTGTGCAGGACCTCTGTGGCTGGCTGCAGACCTCTGTCCAGACTTTTCAAGCCTTCCTGTTAGTCTGATAAACAGATGCAAATGGAGCTGCTTTTGAGCGGAGCTGATAGGAGGGGAGATAAAGGAGGAAGTGTTGATGGGACTGAGGATGTCCCCCAGCCCTGACCTCCCTGACACGGCTTCCTTACACAGAGGTGACGAGCCTTTTCATCTCTCCTCTGCTCCTCCCAGGCCTCTGCACCCCACCATTGTGCCTGTATTTATGACCTGCTGTCTCAAAGACTGGGATGCATTCTGTCTCTCTCTCTCTCTCTCACACACACACACACACACACACACACACTATTCTTTTCACCAAAGCATGTAATAAAGATCAGGAACTAAATTCCACCATATAGTCCACATTTGTCCATTAACAATTTTCAATCTACAAACCAATGTAAACGTATCGCGCTTAAATCTCACCGACACGTCTGAGGATCAGACCGGAGTCGTTCAGTCCGAGTCACAAAATGCTTCACACTGGGGAGGTGTTTTTTTTTTCTTTTGCAATACAACGTATGGAAATTGTCAGCAAAGGGTCCATGAAGGAACTTTCACTGCTCAGCTATAAACGCAGAGAGGGGGGTGTCGATTTGAAAGAATTTTTGCCTCCAGGAGAATAATGTGTGTGTTTGCAGGGGTGGTCTGTCTAATTCTCTGAATTCTCCGCTCCAGACTAACAACAAAACGACACAGAGCCAAACAGGGGGCAGGAAAAACTGGGAATTGAAGTCTTAAAAATAAAATAATAATCAACACACACACACACACACACACACACACACACACACACACACACACACAACAGAAGACTTTTCAAATGATCAGTATCACAATTCAAGTGAAGGTATTGTTACTGGATCAAAAAGAAAATGGGAAATCAGTGGTATCGTGCATCTCTACTTTTCATGGCTCGCAGCAACAGGTTAAAGGTCAGGTCCAGATAACAATGTTTGGGTTGAGCTTTGATGTGCTCCGGCATGGTCCAACCATCAGCTCAATGCACATAAAGAGGCTTATAGGGCCAGGAAGATAACCCGAACTCATTCTTCTCATCACCTTTAACCTTTGGCCTCTGGACCCAAGCCAAAAGATCACATTTCAGTGCTGGCCGGCTGCATTCAGACACCCCACCTCACCCCACACCCACACCGGGCTGTCGGGAAATAAGGGTCGTCCTAACATGACAAGAAACTGCAACCCTTTATGCACAATGTTCAGTATTATAGTATTTTGCAAATACGTAGCAAAGCAGCAACGAGTGAAGAAGGTAAAGAATGAAAGACTGAGGGAGAAAGAGGAGAGCGAATGTGGTCGGATGTGATGGTCAAGTCGCTCTTATTCGGTTCTCACAGTCCTGAAAGTCCTAAAAGTCCTGTCCAGCTGTCCGCCCGAAAACATCAGCTAAGAATCTGACGAGCCTAGCAGGATTTCCTGGACATACTGTGATCATTAACATCTCCAGACAAATAAAGCAGATCATCATGGAAGTCTTTGCCCCAATCTTTTCCTTCATTCTACATTTTTTCTGATTTTGATCGGAAAAGAGAGACAAACCCTTTGTAATCTCACACTAGACCTTTAAAACAATCCTCCTCCTCTTGTAACGTCAGTGAACTGCTTTTTATCTGGAAACAGAAGTTTGCGGATTGAATTCATTCGTTGGTGACTCGGACCTGAACAGTGATGATCATCATTCATACGGGTTTAGAAGTTAATTAGGTACTTAAATGATTTAATGAATAAATGATCAAAAATTCATCGGTATGATAATTAGACAATATTAACTTAGACATGAAAGTAATCTTAAAAGCTTGAACCATGAAGTTCTCCCAGACGGACCAGGTTCATCCTCAGGTTCAGACCATTAAAGCTGCTGATGTGACATTAAAGCGATTCGATTGTTTTTCTGCTTTAACACTGAAATCTCTCATAACGCTGAAAGTCAGAGTCACTTGAAGGTGTGTTTCAGCACACAGGTTGTGTACAGAGTGAGTAATACTGAGCGCACAGCTGTCACACACACACACACACACACACACACACACACACACACCCACACACACTTTAACTCTGCACATAAACTGCTGCTTTTAAACTCGGCTCGGTCCTTGAAAGCGGCTCAAAGATAAATCTGTCTGTCTGTCTTTAAAAAAGGCTGAATGTTTTACACACTGAGGAGCTTTTACAGGGAAATACACAGTGCTGCTCATTCAACACTCCTGACTGGACACACACACACACACACTCACACACACACACTGTTAGTCCAGGTCTCCAGCTGCTCAGTACACAGGGTTCCAGTGATTCTCTCAGAATAAAGACAGCTGACACACACACACACACACACACACACACACACTGAACTCATCTTAAATACACAGGAGTGTGTGTGTGTGTGTGTGTGTGTGTGTGTGTGTGTGTTTAGGACAAAGTGCAGGTGGAGTTTTCAGCAGAAAGATAATGCAGATAATAAACACACACACACACACACACACACACACTTACCTCCAGTGATGTGAACAAGGCGCTGCTGCAGTATTCCTGTGTGTGTGTGTGTGTGTGTGTGGAGAGCACGCACGAGCTCACATAGCGCTCTGTGCCGAGGTGTGTGTGTGTGTGTGTGTGTGTGCGATCTGTGCAGCCGGAGGTTTAACTCAGGGTTCACACACACACACACACACACACACACACACCCCTCCCACAGCGCGGAGATGGTCTCGCCTGTTAACACACACACACACACACACACCGCAGAGCGCAGCGCGGGAAATTCATCATCACTAAACACACCGTGAGATTAGAGAATAATAATAAGAATAATATGTAAAAGTGTACATTCTGTGTGTGTGTGTGTGTGTGTGTGTGTGTGTGTGTGTGTGTGTGACATGCGGCGGTCCAGCTGTGTGAACTGTAGAATAATAATAATAATAATAATAAGGGAGCGTCTTCTCTCCCGCTGATGACGTCACTGAGACTCCAGATGTTCTCGTGCACATGAGTTTAAATCCCTGAGATCCGAACCCCAGCACAGACGGGTCCATTCACACTGTATATACAGAACACAACTCTCATTTATATACTGTGTGTGTGTGTGTGTGTGTGTGTGCGTGTGTGTGTGGAATCCTTCAGCCTCCACACTGTGTGTTCAGACTCTGGACATCAGGGAGAATGAAAGTGATCATTACTGTAATTAAGTGTAAGTCTCATCACTCACAGTATAAACTCTGAGACCCGAGTGTGTCCATACGAGGACAGGACACTGTCTCCCAACGTCCCTCACTACCCACCGTGTGTCCCTGGACCATCCTCATCTCAGGACCGGTAGGTGGACCTCCTCTGACAAACCTCTTGACATGAATGTTATAATGATCAGCTGTGAATAAAGAGAAACTGTGGAAATGGCCGTGTGTCTCAGGAGGACAAGGGAATGACGTCACGGAAATGGAGAACCTTTAAAAACAAGCAGAGTATTATTCTTATTATTATTATTATTATTATTATTATTATTATTGTTGTTATTATTATTATTGTTATTGTTGTTGTTGTTGTGGTTGTGGTTGTTGTTACGTTGGTCATTGAACCAACCAAAAACAGCTATAAAAACACGTGATCATGTGTAGCTGTGCTATTTCTGTGACTTTTTTGACCCATTATCATTTTTTTTTTTTGCTTAGTCATGTTCGTATAGAACGAAATATAAAATGAACTAAAAATATATCAAATGAACTAAAATGCAGCTCATCATATTCATATTGCCCTGGTTTGTGCTGAGAGAGCTCAGGATATGGAGGGATGTTACATCACATACTGTAAATACTTATACATATATATACAGAGGTAGAGAGTAATGAATTACATTTACTAGCTTTACTGTAATAAAAAAGCTGTAGTTTTTTATGCACTTTTACTTTTACTTCTACTTTTTAAGGTAGTTTTTAAAATCTGTATTTTTATTTTTACTTAAGTACTGAGGTATTGTACTTCGCTACATTTTAAATCATATTTCTTACCGAGTAAAAAATAAATGAATTAAATAATTTATAGTGATTATAAAATAATAAAAAATAATGCAACATGAAGGAAAAAAATTGCACCCTGGGAACCACTGCACTGATTAATTGATGGAGAATAAATGCACTAAGCTCACAAGAACAATGGAGACAAAACAGATGGCAGTGATGCGACCCAGCTGAGAGTGAAATGCCTTCAAATTCTTATGATCAAACCCCTGGCCATGTTTAAGCAACTACTTTGATTTCAAGCACAAGAAAGACAGCAGCTTTATTTTGTAAAGGTGTTCCCTCAATTAAAAACAACTAGTTTGAGATTTATATCCACTTGTCTTTTTGAACTACACTAGAATCCTATATATATATATATATATATAGACAGACAGATAGACAGACAGACAGATAGATAGATAGACAGACAGACAGACAGATAGATAGATAGATAGATAGACAGACAGACAGATAGATAGATAGATAGATAGATAGATAGACAGACAGACAGACAGACAGATAGATAGATAGATAGATAGACAGACAGACAGACAGACAGACAGACAGACAGACAGACAGATAGATAGATAGATAGATAGATAGCGTACGGCTCCACAAGACCCTTGAAGTATTTTAAGTTGCAAGCAGTTTTTTTTTTTGAGTTGACATGTTAGTTCAGCACAGTCCACACACACTCAGATGCAATGAGAGTCTCTTTCTCATGTTCCTCTACTGAACAGTGTGTGTGTGTGTGTGTGTGTGTGTGTGTGTGTGTGTGTGTGTGTGTGTGTGTGTGTGTGTGTGTGTGTGTGTGTGTGTGTGTGTGTGTGTCTGTGTGTGTGTGTGTGTGTGCAGTGTGTCAGGGTGCATTATCCTGCTGAAAGAGGACACTGATATCAGGGAACCCCAGCAGAACATCACCCACACTGTCTCCGCCCACTCGCCTTCTTCACATAGTGTAGGGCATCCATGACCCCACAGCAGTACACACATGCTCTCTGTCACAAAGTAATGAAAGGTGACACACAGTTCAGTCCACACACGCCAGGGGCAGCTGTGTGAATAGTTTAGAAAATGTGAACACAGTATTTGTAAAAGCATGTAAGTAACTGTACAAAACAACAAATAAAACTGTAAATACAGGAAAGAAATCTAAGAGTCCCTGCGCGCCATCTGCTGGTGAAACAGTGGGATGACAGCCAGTTACCTGGTATCATAGTAAATCTGAAAACCCCAGGACATTGACTTCTCTCTTTAACTCTCTATGATTATTAGGCTATAATTACTTTGTACCACTGCATTCTGTAATACATTATAAATGGATATATTAAGATTATAACAATAACAATAATATAGAATAGTTATAACAATCATCATACATTCATTCACCTTCATTAACACAAAGTTTCCATGGTGATGGAGCTGCTGGACTGTAATGACACAGACCGTGCGTTGGCTCCAGATCTGGTGTGTCATGTTTCACTTTTATCACTTCTAACCAAGCTACAGAAAACAACAAAAAAACATGGACTAGAAATGATAATGTGCTTGATAAGTAATGTAGCTATACACTATATAATATAATATAATATAATAAATATAATAATATAATATAATATAATATATATATAATATAATATAATATAATATATATTAGATAGTTTGCTTGATGAAATGCTTAAATACTGTAGGACACTAAATAATATCGACTAAAATAAGTTTTTTAATAAATAATAATAGATATTAACTTGTCGATATTCCATTTAATCTTTGTTGAGATTACCAGCTGATGGAGACTTGGGTACAACATTGTTTTAGGTAATTTTATGAAAAGCTATGAAAACTCATCTTTTAACTTTTCCATAAAATATTCAGTAAATGTATTTTTTCAATGATGGAGAAATATTTTAACTTCAGTTATTTTCTCACCTTGCCTTGGTGTTTTCTGCAAACGTACTGTAACATAAGATAAGAAGACAGTTTAACACACACAAAAAGTGTCTAAATCTTGTTAGCTGAGTGTTCGTTTCATATATCTTGATCTGGTTTTTGAAAAAATAATCTTCATTGTACATCTTTATGTCCGGGATAACCCCTAGAGACTCATTTGTGTTTTTTGTTGTAGTTTTATTTAGTTAAACTTCATTTCCCAGGATGCACCTCGGTCAGGTGATGGAACGCTCATTAGCTCATTAGTTTGATTTTATATATATCTTGTTTGATTTCTATTATTTCTCTTGCATCTGTTGAAGTGAACTTGTTACGTGCCGGTTAGTTGATGTGTCTCGTTTCGCGCCTGTCTAGTGCTGTTCATAGTTTTTGGTTAGTTTCGTATAGGCTACTGTTTTGTTTGTTTTCTAGTTAAGTATGTTTGTTTATGTTTATTTATTTATGATTTCTTTATAATTAAAAACATCTTCACCTCTGCATTTATGCCTCGCCTACACCACCTTGAGAAACCTGACACTTTAGGGGAAAACACACTTAAAATATTATAATGCTAATTCTGTTTGAGAAATGTGTAAAGTAGAAACATACTGCACGCTGTCTGACCCCAAAACTCACTGTTTAAGAATGGATACCTTATAGAACTGCATTAGGCACCAAATACAACTAAGGAAATTTAAAATGACCGGAAATGGGTTAAGAAAGTTCCAACCAGTTGTTAATGCCAGTAAGGGGCAGCGCTGAACCGTCAACTCAGTGGAAGAAGCACGATGCATGAAGATCGCTTAAAGCTGACCACCTGAAGGTACTGAATCACTAGAACATCACATCTATGGAGATTTCCCTCCCTGATGGTACGCGCCGTATTCCAGGACTCAGAGTGTGAGTGAGAGAGAAAGCGGCTCTGGGAGTGTGACGAATCATTTACACGCATGAACTGGACACCACAGTGTGTGTGTGTGTGTGTGTGTGTGTGTGTGTGTGTGTGTGTGTGTGTAATCTAAGCTAGAGACAGTGAAATTAAATTCAAGCCAGAAAGTGTATTTTTTTTCAGGAAAAATAATTTCAGGAAAACATTTAACATACTAGAAATATCTGATGTTCTATCATATATAATATTTTTAATGGTGATGTTTCACAGTCATGACAATATAATTTTGATCACAGAATCATTAATTTATTCATGTCACCAGAGGGCAACATCACATTTTGAATCTCCTCCTCTGTTGTTCTTCACTTCCTGTGTTTATGCACATCTGGCCAGTGGTGCCTCTTATTATTTATCCTGTACGTTTTCATTTCTCTGTTTGTCTCTCTAGTCCATATCCATATTGGTGGTTGAGTTGTTTGTTAATTACAGAATAATTAGCAATAATATGGCCGCAGTCGACCCGGGAGTGCTTGTGCTGAATTCAGCATTGTGTTTCCAAAAGCAGCTGGAAACACGGACCAACAAGCAGACAGAAATCAACGCCATCCCCGAAAATGTTTGGGGGGAGGAGGGCACAAGCCCAGAGCGGGGGTCTCGTTGTTACCCCTTCCTGCTTTACCTCACTCTGAACTCCTGCACAGCAGGGGGCGTCGCTCTGCTTCCTTGCTTGCCTGGGGACTTTACGGCGCTGCCCAGGGTTCCAGTCCCTTCTTGGAAGATTTTGGAAGCCACTACAGAAGCCACACGTAAAGGGGTGCACGGTATCACATCCACTATGGACAAATCTCCGGCTTTTCTGTTCTATTTTTTCCCTAGATTTTTCTTTCTTTTCAGTGCTGTTGCTTTACTTGTTGTTTCATAAAAAAATGAAAATTGCAATTTCAGTCACAAATATGATGGCTGGAATGCAGGAATATTAAACAAATAGTGACATGAATAAAAATGAAAATTACACCATTAGTTGTTCACCAAAACAGATTGGAAGACACAGATTAAAAATGACCTTCATCAACATTGAATAATTCAAAAGTGCCCCCTTGTGGTTTGCCCAGGAATTACAGTCTAAAAAACTGACTGCTAGGAATCAGAGTCAAACCTGCAGCAAGAAACTCAATCAAACAGATCAAACCTGGAGCGTTGAGACACAATCCTGCACCACGGCATCACCCAGGCTCAGTTATTAAGTTATAAACGTTTAAGAGGAAACTTCCCAAGATTGGTCAAAGATGACTTTCCAGTAGAATGGGCATGTATTTTTAATTGGGGGCGGGGTCACAAAGAGAGAGAGAGAGAGAGAGAGAGAGAGAGAGAGCAGAGTGAACACAGCAAGAAGGACTGCAAAAGTATTTACTCCCCTTGAACTTTTCCACATTTTGTCACGTTACAACCACATAAACATAAATATATTTTACATTTGCAGTTTGAGACATGCCACATGGAACTGCAAACAGACCTTCTTATGGCTTTCTTTCAACAATGGCTTTCTTCTCGCCACTCTTCCATAAAGGCCAGTTTTGTGAAGTGCACGACCTGTGGACAGAGCTGAGCTGTGGATCGCTGCAGCTCCTCCAGACTTCCCATGGGCCTCTTGGCTGCTCCTCTGATTAATGCTCTCCTCGCCCGGCCTGTCAGTTTAGGTGGCCGTCCATGTCTTGGTAGGTTTGCAGTTCTGTTCCACTCTTTCCATTTTCAGATGATGGATTGAACAGCGCTCTGTGAGATGTTCAAAGCTGGAGATATTTTTTATAATCGAAGCAGAACCCTGCTCCGAACCTCCCCACACCTTTCTCCCTGACCTGTCTGCTGTGTTCCTCGGGCTTCACGATGCTGTTTGTTCATTAATGTTCTCTAACAAACCTTCACAGAACAGCTGTCTTTATACTGAGATTAAATTCCACAGGAGGAGTCTTCTGAAGGTGATCGGTTCCCCTGGGTTTTTGTTAGGTGTATCAGAGTAAAGGGGAGTGAATACAAATGCACACAGCACTGTTCAGATTTTTATTTGTAATATCTTTTGAAAAACCATTTATAATTTTCCTTCCACTTCACAATTCTGTTGGTCTGTCACATGAAATCCCAATAAAACACATTGTTATGTTTGTGGTTGTAACATGACAAAATGTGGAAGAGGGGTGTGAATACTTTCACACAGCAGTTATGGACCTAATGCCCAGTGTATTCTGTTTTTCGTTTTCTTAAAAATTTGTTAATCAATCTCTAGTTTAAATCTATTAATAACATGTTCCAATCTCATGAGAGGCTGAGGTCACTAAAGGTCACTAGAGGTCACTAGAGGTCACTAAAGGTCTGATCCTAGAATCGCTCCTGCTCTAGACCGCTGGTTCAGAAACCCACAGTCGGGTCGAGGGGACTTTATCTGGGTCACTATTGTCACAATTTATATCTGCAGTACAGGTTTTAGCCGCCAGTGTTATAATTATTCAGTTATACTTCTGACTAGAGGAAATAAAGACAATCAACAGCTGTTACGATCTATTCATTTGGTATCATTTATAAAGTCTAGTTTTATTGTTTTAAACATGTTTTGAATAATGCATGCCTGTAAATAAAGCTGTTATTCATCAGATGTCGACTGTCTCAGAAATCACAGGTTGACCATTTAAGCTAATAAACCTGGACATGAAGCTCAGCCCTGTGAGGAGTCAGTAACAGCTCTGATGGTGTGTCTGTGTAAAGAAAGCGAGCACTGAATTCACATGAATTCCCTAAATTCAGTTCAGAATTAGCAGACTGACACAAGTATCACATAACTGTCATTCTCGATGGTGTGTCCCACAACAAACCGCTCATTCCTCACACCCGCTCGCACCCGCCTCCCGGTCCTCAAGTCCTCCGTATTCTGCAATCTGTCATCCTGACAGATTCTTGTTCCCCCACTAAGTGCCCCACGGGCAAATCACACGCTCATTTATGACAAGAGCATTTCAGGTTGTCATGCACTAATGCAGAAGTTCCCAAGGACCTGCTAGTGGATCCATCTTCATCTGCATTGACTTCAGCGGCTGCTGCGAGATTACCAGTGGCCCCTCCCCTTCTGTGAAAAGCTCTGTCAACAGTTTTCCCAAACGCCCCTCATTAGCCGGCCGCGCTGCCACTCAGGCGCCGGTTTTGGGCTTTTAATCCAGGTGAGTTATTGTCGCTGCGGCGTTCGTGGGACGCAGCCCCTAATGAGAAAACAAGAGCTGGAGCCGGGCCAGCTGAGCAGGATGCGAGCGGTGATTCATTGGGCCAGACCATGCCAACTTCCCCTGCCACAATGGGAGATAATAAGGCCATTTATATGAGTGTCAGTGGATGGGAAACAAGCACATCTGGGCCTTGAAGGGCAACCCAGACACTGAAGTATTAACGGGGTTTGTTTTAGGGAGATATTTTCAGGAAAAGTGTGTACGAGTAATGAATTTATAGATATTCATATTTCAGACATTTCTTTGAAAAATTCCACCGGACCTTAAATCCTGAGAAGCATTTGAAGTCTGAGAGCAATAATGAAGATGCTTCTGTTTTGCATTCGTTCTTTAACTCAATGATCCATTTTGCCTTACAAGTGATATTATTATTATTATTATTATTATTATTATTATTATTATTATTATTATTATTGACAATGACTTGTGTGAAAAGTATCATCTTTAAAATATTTGCATTTTTATTAGTTTCTTATCGTATGCAGTGTCACCTCTCTGTTACTCTCTGGGACAGTTATCAGGCAGGGTGGCATGGATTCCACAAGTACGTCTGTGACCCATGTTAGCTCTAATTTATTGAAGACAAGATGAGACAAACGGGTTTTCTTGATTATGACGCTTGCAAAAGCAGCTTGTTTGAGTTACTGCAGGCCAGCTGGCAGCTCAATGCATTTAATTGAAAAGTGTTTCTGCTCTCAGAACTGAGGTTTTCATACAATTCTGTGTAAAACCCCAGTGTGATTGACATGTTTTCAGACATATTTAATGGGTCCCACATATTTAAGGAGTTTCATTGGTACAGAAACCCACCTGCACCGATGCCCATGACGTTGGCAACAAAGAAAGAAAGAAAGAAAGAATAATAATAATCATTTAAAAAAGAGCTTAATTTCTATTATTTTCTCTTTTGTTTGTTTTATTGTAAGTCCTGGTGATTATTTTATCTCTGCCATGGAATCTCACCGTGCTGAGAGCGCAGCAGCACACAATCCACATTCCAAGTAAAAACTGCACCTTTAAATGTCTGCCTATGAACCTGTTATTTCTAATTTACACACAGTGATGAGTGAAGTCATTCAGACAAAAATCATTGCAGTAAAGCGTGTGGTTAGTTTTACACACTGATGGGTCTGCAGAGGCCCCGTGGGCCCCGTGGAGCCCGAACAAAGCCATTACACCCATTAACAAAAGAACCTCATTTGAATATATTGAATATAATTGTATTACTAAAAGAGTATTTAACATGTTACTGATTAAATGCCAAAGGCAGGTCATCTAAGTTTAACCTTCAGAGGGGTGAATGGCGTTTCCCAGTGTGCCCCTGGCATTGTGGGATGTGGTTGTCGGAGCCTCTGCACACCTGATTCAGTGGGAAGCGTCTTCTGGGTAGCAGACAGAAAACATGATGAGTGAATTAATATCTGCCTTTCTGCGTGAGTGAAAGCGACCGCACGGCTCGCTCCAGGAGAACCTCTGTGAAATTCAGGAGGCAGGAAGGTAAAACATCTGGAATTTTATAAAAATAAGAATATAACTTACAGGAGATATGAACATTATTCATTCCTGCTTTATATAAAATAAAACCGCTTCTCATGCAGCGATGACTAATAAAGTGTTTCCTGTTTACACTCACAGTGTCCCTCAGCGTTAATTAAAAAATCTCCAGACCTTATTTGCATCAAAATCCGATTTAAACCCTTAAAAATTAAAAACAAACTCGTGGCCATCTATGAAATACGGCTTATTGCTTGCTGATCATCTGCAGTGTAAGTGTTGTGTTAATCATCTGATATATCACTGAGGCCAGTGACACCTGTGTGTGTGTGTGTGTTGTGTGTGTGTGTGTGTGTGTGTGTGTGTGTGTGTGTGTGTAATGAGGGCTACGTATTAGACTGCAAATATTAATAGGCTGTGCACTGCACACACACACACACACACACACACACACACACACACACACACACACACACACACACACACACAGACACACAAGTAATGAACAATATGATTCCCTGGATATAATAAAGTCGATGCGACAGGCGTGAGTGTAACGTGGTGAAGTCCTGCTAGAGGAACAGTCAGAGGACCTCGACCACAACACAGGCTCTTTAAATCCTTATCACCTCTGAGTTATTCCTGAGTCTCCTGCAGAAACTTTAGACCACTCTGTTACAGTTTAGAGCAATGTGACGAATTTAATGTTTATTCAGTATGAGCTTAAATCATGCAGAATATTCCATGGACATTTTTCTTTTATTTATTTATTTATTTATTTATTATTAGTATTAATTATTTATTCATAAGGCTGCATTTACAATTGTAATGTTTTATATAATAATACATACAAATATGAATTATTTTATCACAGTCATGTCGTTAAATTAAAAGACCAGTAACATGTCCTAATATTACACTGAAAAAAAACAAATGGCCTGAAGTGAAACATTCTTACTCTAGCAAAACCTGACCTTAAAGTGCCTTGTTCTGTGGGCAGTTCATTTTGTTTCTTTCAAGCAATAAATTCCTAAAAACTAGTAAAATTATCTGCCATTTGAACATGATATTTTTTGTTTATAATTTTAGTGACATTTGGCTAGAAATAATCTTAATAATCTTATATGTGGTTTGTTGTAATCTTCTTCTCAGAAAGTAATTCTACAGAAGTGTAAATGCTGAGTATGTGTGAGATATGAGTATATGTGTGAGATATGAAGTACTGCATGTGTGAGTAATTTCGAGTATGTGTAAGTATGTGTGTGTGAGTGTGTGTGAGTGTGTGTGAGGTGCTGCTAGTTTATACTGTATATCAGGTGCCTTTTTGTCGTTGCTCATCTGTTTGCATTTTATGATTGTGTTATATATTTTGTCTGACTGAGAGAACGGTATGAAAATTCCTATCCACATGTAAAGCTGTATCTGTGCAAACAGTAAATAAAAGTTCAGTTCCTTTCGGTATGAGACGATATTTGGCTTCTGTAGGGAAAGTGTGAAGCAGTGAGCGGATCCGGTTGAAATGGCGGTTCGGCGTCGCCCTGCTCGAGGGCGTCTCACAGGTGAGCTCTTTACTCAACACACTGGTATTAATTCAGCTTTCTTGTTTTCACTTGATCTCAATTTAAGTCTTATGGCTCAAGCCTCCGCAGCACGCGATGCCCCGGGGCGCTGTCATGTCAAAAAAGAATAACACTTGGCTGCTTGACCCGGTTATAACAAGGTTAATGATGTTTTTCAGTCTCTGGTCCAGTGTCGTCGTGGCTCTATCGCCTTTTGCCGAGTGACCGGCGCAGCCCGAAATATTTAGCGTTGGCAAAGGGCAGCGTGTACCAGCTCTGCTCACAGTGACGCGGGATTCCTCCTGTTATTCAGGTCTTATTGGACTCGATGTTATTCGTTTGATGAGGACATTCTGTGTGCGTACAGATGAGCGCTGTAACTAATTGAGAGTTCTGAGGAACACTAACAGCATGTTGCTCAGTGTACTGAGGAGCGAGTGTTATTCAGGTCTTATTGTGAGTGTGTAATTAAGGTCCAGCCTGGCACTGTGTGATTGCCTTTAATTGCCCCTTTAAACACAATACAGTGTAATTAAGCGTAGAATGTGTGAAGTGGAGGGTGAAGTTGACAAACGGATCGCAAATGATCTGCGCCAGACAAAATGTGGTCAGTGTCTCCTATTAAGACGCCGCACACTTGTTCTGCGCTCGTTCTGTACGTACAGTATGTGCTTAAGTGTCTGCTAATTTCAGCCTCAGCATACTCTGGAGGTATTTGTACCTCTGTTTTTTCCTTTTTTTTTTTCACCTTGCCCTGCAGCTAATACACACACACACACACACACACACACACACACACACACACACACACTTGTTCACCTTCACTTCCTCTCCTCGGTCACTTCCCACAAGAGTGAGCCGTAGCCATGTGCATGCATCGGTGCGTGGCCTCGCCTGGCCTTATTATAAATGGAAAGAGGTGATATTTTACACCCTACGCAGAAGTATAACTAGATAGACAAGTGAGCCAAGCTAATCCCTGGGATGAAATTAGCAGGCAGAGTCAGGGGCCTGCTGGAAATGATGAACGAGGCTGACCGAGCTTCAGAGGCCCGCATCCGCTGGGATAATTACGCCAAGCTCCCGGGCTGGAATGTGTCGGTGCCACTTTTTGATGGCTCTATTTCAATTGGGGGTTGGGGGGGGGGGTGTTTGGGGTGGGGGGGGGCTCTATCTCACTTTATTCCTCCGATGAAATACATAGTAAAAGCTATTAAAATTGAAATTGTTCTAGGATGGTGTTCAGAGGGGGAGCTATTGACCCTATCACGTAGTGTTTAATAAGGTGTGCTAGAAATCCTTCTGGGTGCTGGAGACCCGGGGCCGACTGGCATCGCGCTCGCTCTCTCTCTCTCGCTCTCTCTGTGTCATGTAGAGCATTATGATTTTAACAGAAACATGCACTCAGCCAACAGTCTCCCTTTAACACTATACTAGCACGCAATTAAAATGAAATCAAGGGATTTTAACTAATTTATAGCCTGTCTATTAACTCACATAACACACGCTTATCATTACTGTCTATATCTCTTAGTTACTGTTCTTATTTTACAGGTTCATCCCAGGCTGTGCCGCAGTCAGCGGATTGACATCCAGGCTACATACGGCTGTTATAAGCGCTCCTGTGGATCAGACCGTGGCGAGCCTCTATCTCAGCTTTGCAGCTTTGTCCTTTTGTGTTCCTGAAAACTAGAAAACTGATTTATCTTTCAAACTTTGCTGAAGCAACATTTAATCTTTTTACGAGTCTATTATTTACTTGACCAGCAGGTGGCGCCCTCTACAACGAATTGGAGAAGAAATCATTACCTTTTTTTTGTTTTTTTTTTTTGTAAATTTCAATTTATTCCGACAGTCCTAACAGGAGAAATGTGTTGTTTTTGTGTTCCGTAATAATTTATCGAGGCTACTGACTTGTTACTTGTTTGTCCTTGGGGGGAAAAATCATTAGGTAAACACAAAAATATGCAAGGTTCCAGTTTCCCCAGCACATCTCACAAGCACACCGCGTCCTTCAGGGGCCACCAGTACACGTCCAAGATCAAGATCAGAGCATTCTGAAGATTTTTTATTATTATTCATTCATTCATTTATTTTCTTCTTCTTCTTTTTTTTTTTTTTAAATTATGGTTGTTGTTGTGATGCAGCAGATATTCCAAATTATTGAAACTTATGTGAAGAAATATTGACTTGTACTTTATCTACAGAAAAGTGGTTCTGGTTCTGTTCTGGACGCTCTGCATTAAGGCTTTTTTTTTTTTTCCGTGAATGAGGATTAAGTCTTATAAGGTTTCTGAATTTGTCCTGAATGGATTGTGGACGTTTCTTGTACATTTCTCCTCTGTTAGAGATTCGAGTTAGACAATTTGCTTGATGTGTTTTTTTTTTTTTTTTTTCTATAAGAACAGGAGCAGATAATAATAAGAACTGGAAACACAGGACCAATATGTAAATGCAGTGAAATGGAAGAGAGAGAGAGAGAGAACACATAAAGATGGTCCAACATTTTGTTTTCATCATTATTTTAAATAGAACGAGGTGCAGCTGACAAACTTGAAATAATTTACTGAAACAAAAGCAATTCATGGATGAATAAATAAATGAGCTTCATGAGTGTAAGACTGTGCTGTTGCAGAGGAACGAGACGGCACACGGACTCCCAGGGATCTGCTGAATGTGGACGCCTATGCACAGCTGCTTACGAGCGGGAATAAGAGGTGGCTCCTGCCACAATTAACAGTTATGCAAATCCAATTGAAATCGCCCCTATACATCCTCATAGGTGTCTTTTGTCCTTTAATCAAATTCTGTTTATGGTTGAGGTAATTATTCCCAATTTAGCCACTTAAAGGCAAATGAAAGTGGCCCACCAGGAGCCTCCTGGAGAGAGAGGGAGAAGGAAAAGGCTGAAAACACAAAGCTTGCAAATCTGTAACCTTTAGAAGATCAGTTCCACTTTATCTCTGCTCAGTTTACCTGTTCCAATAATTTAACTTGCCGGCTTTTAAAAATGACAAATTACCACACCTCTCTACCCATAATGCCTTTAACAGATCTCAATAAACAGCATTAATCTGCCTGTGCTCTCGGCCCGAGCCCGCAAGCTGGACGCCCCTCATTTGCCTCATTATTGCGGGGGACTCGAGCCCTATCCAGGTGGATAATATCACTGCTTTACAGCCTTAATTATACCATAATCAGTTCAGCAGTTGGCCTCTTCAGTAGAAGCCAGGAGCAATCTCTCTCCTTTGCCCCCCCACCGCTGTCTCCCTCTCCCTCCATCTCTCAGGCTCGCTTTCCAGCAGCACATATTCTCCATGTCACAGCCGAAGCATGTGAAGGGCAGACTAACTTTGTAGGACAAGACAAAGCTTAAACATATGGCCAGAATCCCCCAGGTGCATTCTTCAAGAAGGGCTGGTGTGCCGGCTTCACTTTCCCAGACTCTCCACCTCTCCCTCTCACTGCCGTTCCCCAAATTACCATATTTTCATTTGTTTTGTTTTGTTTTGTTTTGTTTTGTTTTTCCCGTCTACCCACCGCACTGGGACCTGACTGTTTATAAGAGCTCTGCGATCCCGGCTCGTCGTCCACTACAATACGTCTGAAACGCGGCGGTTTCAGCTCTGATCTCTCCCAGAGCAGATCCGTAAAAACCAGGCAGCGCTTAAACGAGGCAGTGATTCATTCGGGTGTTTACATGTTTGTTTCCTGTTTACTTCCCCAAATGCCACAGTGAACGGGCCGAGGTCCGGAATAAATATCTCCTATTTAACTTCATTATTATAAATCAAATGAACGCTTCATGTGGCGTTAATGAAGACAAAGTGAAATATGGATGTTTTTCTCATTGCATTCTCGCCCAATTAAGAGGCCCATTTAATGCTAATTATCCACTAAACCTCAATTTGTGTCCCGTATTTGCTTTACTTTAATTTCTCTGCACTCAAATGTCAGTTCCGGCTGCAGATCTAATCAATAAACATCTGTTCTGTCAATAGACATGTGCTCACAAAACATTAAGACAGTTAAAAAATATCAAGATACTTAAAGCATAAAAATTGGAAATGTGTTGGTATGGAAAATAGGAAATAACGTCTTCACACGCGATCCTTGTATGTGAAATATCGCTGGTCTGGCTTTGTGTTCCAGTGTGGCAGCTTTATAAAGTGTGTGTGTGTGAAGGTGACTAGACCATCTTGAGAGACAAGTTTGTATAAAATCCAAAGTGAGTAAATACTATTTTCTCTTTAAATGGCATCTGTAATTCTGCCTGTCAGTTTGCTCCAGTGACAGACGGGTGAATGTTGCACCTGGGAATTCGCTTAAACGCTGAAAGCTGCTGTAGACGCGGCGCTGACGGGCGGCACGCCGGCCCTGGCTCGGGTTCAGCACGGTGCGGTGTGAGCGTCAGGGTTACAGTAATGTGTGTGTGTGTGTGTGTGTGTGTGTGTGTGTGTGTGTTGGAGAGGCTGATGACGAGGGTGAATATTACTGACTTCATTTCTGCTTAACGAGACTCTGATCTGTCCGTCTAGTTCAGCTGGAACAGGAGAGGAGATTTCTACATACAGGACGTCGAGCTGCTCTTCACATCCCGGACTGAAACGAAGGTAAATCGCGCTTGACAGCGGCGTGAGAGATTACAAAGAGGAAAATATAAACAAACTCTCATATTTCATTTCCTTTATCATTTAAAGGGCTGGAAACATCCTGAGAGCTTTGAAAACTACGGGAGTCGTGGGACGGATGTTCTTTCATTCTCCTCTCTCTCTGTTTCTGCTCCATCATCTCTCCTCGAGGTTTTCTTCACTGGCTCGCTGTGATTGATAGACTGAGGCTGCTGTGTGTTGGGTGGTGTAGGGGAGGTGTGTGTGTGTGTGTGTGTGTGTGTGTGTGTGTGTGTGTGTGTTCTCCGGTGTAAAGGCCATGCACTGTTGTTCCTAAACCTGAGGGTCTTTACGTCATAACATCAGTCATGGGCGTGTGGTTTATCTATTTATTTTATTGTCTTGAGTAACAGTGATTTAGTTACTGAATGAAATTGATGAATCCATAGGAGGCTTCTTATTATTACAAGGGGTGTTCGAGTCAAAGCGGGACTTTAGATTGTACAGAATAACAGAACACAGTGCTGAGAGTAAACACTCTCTTTATGTCTCTCTATAATCCCCTGATACACTGATGCACTTCTCCCAGTGTCTCACTAGAGCCTGGACACCATCAGGGGAGAAAGTTCTCTCGGTACACCGGAGTCGTGATCGGACTGTCTGTCTGATTCACGTCTGAAACGCCGGCCTCCCAGGAACTCCTTTAACATGTGGAAGTGTCCTGGAGCGAGGTCAGGACTGTACGGGGGCGTGGCCATAACTCCCAGCCGAGGTCCTGTAGTGTGTGAGTGGTGTTGGTGAATGAGTGTGTGTGTGTACAGTTCTCACACACAGATGCGTCTCCTCTGCAAGTTGACGATGTTGATTTTCAGTGATCAGACGTTCCGCTCCACTGAATGAGCGACTGCATTGAGTCACCTCGGCCGGGCTCGTCGTCCACAGACGTACAGACTCCTCTAAAGAGTCTCATCACCGCACTGTGCTTAATGTCTTCTGTAAATGTCAATCACTTCCACACCTTCAATCACCAGAAAGTGATTGCGCAATTGATTCATAAATATGTGTACTGTATAAAAATATTTCATTATTAATGCTTTGTACAACTTGACTTATTAATAAACCATTGAACGGGAAGAAGCAGAATCAGAAAGACTTTCTAAAAAGGAAGAATTTCAAAACATAAAGCGTGCAGGAGCAGAGAAGGAGACAGACAGAGACAGAACAGCAGACACGAGACGTAGGACAAAAGTATGAGTGTGTACAATGCGAAAAATGAGTTTGCACTGTAGTTTGAGAGGTGACGAGTCGTCATGTGAGAAAAAAGTGTTGACGTGGATGTTTAGTGTCAGCAGCGAGGGTCTCTGCCGAGTGGACGAGTCTTTGCTCCAACAGACAGGAAAGGTAGGAGTGAGCACACGCTGTGTAAAAATAACTGACCTGAACTCACCCCGTGTTTGAGTCCAGTTAGTAAGCTCAGACTGGTATAGATGATGGCACGGGGGCACGGGGGCACGGGGGCACGGGGGCACAGGCATCCTGGTACATCGATGAACAAAAATCAACAACAACAAAAAACGTTTATTAAAAAAAGATTGCTGCACTCCACAGAGAGAGAGAGAGAGAGAGAAGTAGAGCTGTGTAAATAATCAGTGTCTCATGTTTTCATCTTGACCAAACATAAAGGAAACCTTTTAAAGCAATAAACTATTTTCTAACCATTATAAAGGGCCTGAGACTTTAAAGTTTTGCCTTAAAGCCAGGAGAGATGAGAGGAGTGTGTGGAGTGTGTGGAGGGAGGAGTGTGTGGAGAGGGGAGACGTCCTACAACACAGGTAGAGGGGGAACTTTACTGGGATTTGTGCAGAGTGCAGAATTTGCCGAGGCGAGTGTGTCGGCAGGCAGGAGGGCTCTGGGGGCCCGGGTGTGGGTCCGGAGGGGACGGGTGTCGGCCAGGTGTGTGTGTCAGTGAGTAATGGCACTATCAACTCGCCGTCGTCATCCATCATGAGGCCCGGGAATCACAAGTGCAGCAACATATCATTACACAAGGTTATCACCGGCCCATTACTGGTCCTGATCAATCTACACATCCGCACAGTCCTCCGCTGCACTCTTCCTTCCCCTTTCTCTCCCTGTGTTTTATAAGCACCGGCAGCTGCGTCTCGACGCCACATGCTTCCTCAGCTTTAGCCGCGGATTGCTGTTTTGACAATACCGCTAATAACACTGTTTATTTATGTGGCACTTTTAAAGAACTCAGAGATTGAATGGGAACGAACTCAAGGACACAGAGCTGCGCGCGCCAACGACAGGCTACGCTGTGCTCTGCTAATATCGTTTGATGGGAATGTAAATTGTGTACTGTGGTTTAATGATGATGATGATGATGATGATGATGATGCGTAATGTAGTTTCACACTGCTTGAATTTTTATTCACATTTGTAAAAAGTCTTGCTTCACTCGAGACAAAAAGGATGAATATAAAGTGAAGTGTTTGTTACGTCAGGCTCTACAGCGTCACGTGTGTGTGTGTGTGTGTGTGTGTGTGTGTGTGTGTGTGTGTGTGTGTGTGTGTGTTGATCTGCTGAAACGTTACGCTGTTACTTAACTTCCAGGTCTGAAACACACCACACATCCGGCGAGCGTCAGACTGACATTCCACCTCAGGTGTGATGATCAGGACACGCGGCGCCGAACGTTCGGTCCGTCATGATTGTAAATACACAGAAATGCAGGTGTATTTGAACGTACAGTCTTGAAGAGAAGTGTAACAGAGTCCTGACGCTCCATACGTAGCTGAGCGGCTTTATAACAAACCCTCAGAAGTCATTATCTATAAGGGGGGCATTATAATTAGCAAAACAATAAAAGTTTATTAATGAACATTAAAATGCAAAATAGTAAAAAGAGGTCCAATCCATCAAAGGTGACTCCCTTTCTGAGTTTTAATTAGATATTGCAGTTAATGGCATGAGGAGGGAGTTTGGAGAAATTTAATTGCTATTGTTTAATGGGCCACCGTCTTTTTAAAGTTAGAGACCACAAAATTGTAATTTATATAATAATGTCATTTTTTTTATTTTAGTGGCAACAAAAAAAGTGTATGAGCGCTGCAGACACCTTCCTCTCTCTCTCTCTCGCTCTCCTGCTTTATACAGAATGTTTCAGAGAGCATTTAAACATTGTACATGAAGGCAAAACAAACAAAAGATCTTACTTTAGGTGGCACATAATCACAATATGATTTAAACTCTTTTTGGGTTTTTAGGCAGAAAGGTGAAAGAGTGAAACAGGAGTAGAAATGTAGAACTGTGTAATTATTATACATCTATAAATATTAATAATATAATTGTTCAATTAATTAATATGCATCAAGATAGATAAACAAGTTTACAAGAATTAGAAAATATTCCACATTATGTTTAATTATAACAAGACAGGAATAATTATAGCAGAATTTTTTCGTGCAGAAAAGCAAGGAATCACACTGCTGCCACAGAAGCACAATAACAGTAATAATAATAATAATAATAATAATAATAATAATAATAATAATAATAATAATAATACAATTGACAATAGACAATTGGAAGACTTTTGAGGGCAAAACTGGCCTGTTAGGGCGGGACGGTGTCCATCCCACTCGGGAAGGTGCTGCTCTCATTTCTTGTAGTATAGCACATAGTCTCAGAAGAGGCCTAGTTAATCGGTGACAATCCAGAGCCAAGGCCAGGGAGCAGACAGACAGGCTAAACCAACCGTCTGCTAGCTGCATAGAGTCGTCACTCAGGGTTCATCAGATTGAGACTGTGTCTGTTCCCCGAGATAAACATAAACATACATTTAGAAAGACTCAGAAAGTCTGTTTTAGTAATTTAATTAACATAGACACCACAAACTCAGACCACACTGAATGCGCAGCCAGCACCTCTGATCTGAAGCTAGGACTGTTAAATATTAGATCTCTCGCATCTAAAGCAGTTATTGTTAATGAAACTATCACAGATCAGGAGCTTGACATATTATGTTTAACAGAAACCTGGATTAAACAGGACGAGTATGTGGCTCTAAATGAAGCTAGTCCTCCTGGATACAGCTACATACACCAGCCTCGGCTAACTGGTAGAGGAGGAGGAGTCGCAGTTATTTATAACCATAATCTGTCTCTCGTACAAAAACACAGTTTTAAATCTAATGCATTTGAAGTTCTCTATAGTAACATAAAGTCAGCTCAGTCAATCCCGCTAATCATCATTTACAGACCCCCTGGGCCGTACTCGGAGTTTCTCTGCGAATTTGCAGATTTCCTTTCAAACCTTGTTGTTTCTGTAGATAAAGCGTTAATTGCTGGAGACTTTAATATTCATTTTGAGAATCCAGAAGACCCTCTGAGAACAGCATTCTTGTCCATACTGGACTCAGTAGGAGTAAATCAGTGTGTAGTAGGACCCACTCATAAAGCAGGTCACACTTTGGATTTAATATTATCCTTCGGATTAAGTATAGGAAATATAACCACAATTCCACAGTCTGAAGTTATCTCAGATCACTACCTTGTCTCGATTAAAGCGTGTTATAGTAATAATGTACGCACAGCACCGCGCTTCCACCTTAAACGTACATTTACATCAAATACCGCACAGAGCTTTATCAATAATCTTCCAGAATTATCTACTTTGATTGGATCGCCATCTGACTTCACAGAACTCGAACAGGCGAATGAATATCTAGAGTCAGCACTTCGTTATAGCTTAGATAATATCGCTCCAGTTAAAAGGAAAATGATTAGAGATAAGAAACTCGCTCCTTGGTATAATGACCACACACGTGCTTTAAAACAAACCGCTCGCAAATTCGAACGTAAATGGCGCCAAACTAAATTGATAGTATTCAAAATAGCTTGGAAGGAGAGCATCCTGAACTATAAAAAAGCTCTCAGTGATGCTAGATCAACATATTTCTCCACTCTAATAGAAAATAACAAAAACAACCCGAGATTTTTATTTAATACCGTAGCTAAATTAACTAAAAACAAGACCACTGCAGAAATCTCCACAACATCATCATGCAGTAGTGAGGATTTCATGAACTTTTTCAATAATAAAATCATAAATATTAGGCAAAAATTCAGGCTTTGAAACCAGACAATTTAAATAATTCAGATGATCTAACCACATCACATCAGAACTTAGAACACTTTACTCCCCTTGAAGCGAGGGAACTAATTTCACTCATCTCTTCTTCAAAATCGTCAACCTGTATATTAGATCCTATACCGACACATTTTCTCAAGCAGATAGTACCAGCAATAATAGAACCCCTGTTGAAAGTAATTAACTGTTCACTCAGTAGTGGGTATGTCCCCAAATCCTTTAAATTAGCCGTTATTAAACCGCTAATCAAGAAACCTGACCTTGACCCCTGTCTGCTTTCTAATTACAGGCCGATATCAAACCTTCCCTTTATCTCCAAGATTTTGGAAAAGGTAGTATCACAGCAGCTATGTTCACATCTACACAGAAATAGCATAAATGAACTGTATCAGTCAGGATTTAGGCCTCATCACAGCACAGAGACAGCACTTGTTAAAGTAGTAAACGACCTCCTATGGGCCTCTGATCAGGGTTGCGTCACTATACTTGTGTTACTGGACCTCAGTGCAGCTTTTGACACCATTGATCATAGTATTCTCCTTCACAGATTAGAAAAGGTAGTTGGAATTAAGGGAACTGCCCTCTTGTGGCTCAGATCCTACTTGACTGATCGTTATCAGTTTGTAGATTTAGATGGTGACCATTCCTCATGTTCTCAAGTGGAGTTTGGTGTTCCACAGGGCTCAGTTTTAGGCCCACTGCTTTTTTCCCTTTACATGCTTCCTCTGGGCAACATAATTCGTAAACATGGTATTAGTTTTCATTGTTATGCTGATGACACACAATTATATGTCTCAGCAAAACCAGATGAGAAAAACCAGTTTGCTAAAATTGAGCAGTGTGTGCAGGACATACGAGATTGGATGTTAATTAATTTTCTTCTGCTTAATCCTGATAAGACAGAAGTTCTAGTCATAGGACCACAAGTAGCTAGAAGTAAGCTTTCTGATCAGACTGTAACTTTAGATGGCCTTTCTGTTCCATCAAGTGCAACAGTTAAAGACCTCGGTGTGATTATAGATTCCAGCCTTTCGTTTGAAGCTCATGTAGATAATATCACCAGGATAGCTTTCTTTCACCTTAGAAATATTGCCAAGATAAGAAACATATTGTCACTAAATGATGCAGAAAAACTAGTTCATGCTTTTATCACCTCTAGGTTGGACTATTGTAACGCCTTACTGTCTGGTTGTTCAACTAGGTGTATAAACAAGCTTCAGTTAGTCAGAATGCAGCAGCGAGAGTCCTCACTAGAACCAGAAGATACGAGCACATCACCCCTATCTTATCTACACTGCATTGGCTCCCTGTGAAATTTCGCATCGATTTTAAGATACTACTTTTGACATTTAAAGCACTAAATGGTCTCGCGCCACAGTATTTGAGTGAACTGTTAGTGTCTTACGATCCGCCACGCCTACTTCGATCAAAGAATGCAGGCTGCCTGTCAGTACCACGTATTATTAAAACTACAGCAGGGGGCAGAGCTTTTTCTTACAAAGCCCCAAAGTTATGGAATAGTCTTCCTGTTAATGTTCGGGACTCAGACACAGTCTCAGTGTTTAAGTCTAGGCTAAAAACTTATTTATTTAGCCAAGCATTTTTGTAAATAGATTAACCTTAGGTAAAGGAGCAGATCTGGGGGACTCATGGACGTAGAGTATTCTGGTGAACTGGTATGTTTAGATGCTGTCCTCCCCACTCTCATTGTTCACTCAGGTTTGTTGACGGTGAGGTGATTGGTTGCTTTACATCTCAGTTCCCCCTCATGTTTGTGTTTCCTTCTGGCTCTCCCTTTTAGTTATGCTGTTATAGTTAGTCCTGCCGGAGTCCCTGCTTGCACTTTGCACTAATATACATTCACCTTATACATGTTGACTGTGACCATACCTAACTGCCATCTCTCCTTATTTTCTGTTCTCTCCTTTTCTGCTCTCTCTCCCTCTC
>QNUK01000121.1:0-105000 GCA_013621035.1 Clarias magur
GCCTTTTCTTTTACATGCCATTTAAAACAGGTCTGCACCAAAAATGAGCTTTCACTAACACTAGGCCTAGTGCAGCTATAGGGGGAGGTGGTGAGGAAAGTCGTTTGCTAAACTTTTTATTTATTTACTCCGTGTTTGTCAGTCAGTCACACAACTTAGGTGTTTTAGTATTAAAGTTCATCATGCACATCCTTTCAAACGACCCGGGGGGCGGCAGAAATCAGTCGTCGTCCACGTCGTCTCCGTCGGATTCCTCGTCCGCTCTCCGCTCGTACATTTTATCCCTCTGCCTCTCCTGGATCTCCTTCATCTCCTCGGCGTAGCGGCAGAACGCTCCTCCGAACTTGCTCCAGGCTTTAAACGGCACCGTGATCGAGTTCCGGTAGCTGGGCTTCACCTCGCTGACCCGGAGAAACACGCCGTACTTGTTGGCGCCAACGTCGAAGAAAAAGCGCTTCGAGTCCACGGTGATGGACGTGCCCTCGGGGAGCTCGCTGTAGCCCCCGCCGCCGACGCCGCCGCATCCGGGCCCGGAGAGCTCGTCATCGTCGCCGCCGTAGTCGTCAATCAGCTTGGCTAACGCGTCGCGGAACTCGATCAGTCCCTGAGCCGGGAGGGCGATGGTTTGACCGGACTGCATCGCCGCCCCCTGGGGCACTCCCCCTCCGATTCCGAAGCCCGCGCCGCGGTTGACGGTCTGCCGGATCCTCAGGAACCTCCCGCGCTGGTTCTCCTTCAGATCGAGGTAGTATTTTCGGTTTTCCCTCACCAAAAACTCGCTCTTCAAGGCCCGCCTCGGCCCGCCGTCCTCCCCGCCGGATGACTGTGCGATCTGCTCCGGGGTGCTAGGCCCGAGCTGGGCGTAGTGCTCTATGAAGTCGCCCAAGTAGTCGCGGAATTCCGCTGCCACCGACATGGACAGAGTTAGCCGACTCTTCGAGCCCCCGGCGCCGACCTCAGCGATTTTCACGAACCGACCCTTCGAGTTCTGCTTCACGTCCAGGTAAAAACGCTTGTTCTGGATGTCTAAGCGTTTGGAGGCCAGCTCCTGGGTCTCTTCTTGATCCCGGTGAAAATGGGGTAATCCGCTGCTTCCTCCACCTCCACCACCACCGCTGCTTCCACCGCGCTCACTCCCACTGTCCCCATCCGCCATCTTCACCATCACCAGCAGCTGCTTCTCTGCCTTCAAGCACTCTAACGCGCAGTTACTTTTCCTACCCGTATACAGACAAAACCCCGCCTCCTACACTAAGATTTACTTAAATACAATAAGATCATAAATCGGGTCTGTGTTCCACGTATTGCATCATGCTAAATAAACATCATGCAAAACAACGTTAGTGTTAAATAGTATTATTTTGTTCAAATTGTAAGATTTGTTTTTATTAACGCTATGATGTTTCTTTTATAAATTTGGGATTCTTTGAGGCTGCTACGTTAAAGTAAAAGACATCCGAACTGTCCAATCGATAAGCGCTTACGTAAAATACAAACCAATCCGAGTGTAGGAGGCGGTATTTGGTACAATACGAGTGGGAAAAAAAATCCTTCGCGACTTCAACGGAGAATCGATTTCCTTTAATCTGATTGGACAAGTGGCTTGTCTGTTAGGTCAGCTGCTACCAAAAGAAACTTGTTTAATGGTCTATTTGGGAAGTCAATCAAACGTTTCGATTTCCTTTAATCTGATTGGAAAAGGGGCTTGCCTGTTAAGTCAGTTTCTACCAAAAGTAGCTTGCTTAATAGTCTGTTTATGACATCAATCAAACTTTTAGTTCCGCCCCACTCTGGTCAGATTGACTTTTTCCGTTTTCTCAAAAGTAATTGAGTTTTTGTGCACTTTTGTGCAAAAAAAAGTGTACTAATAATTCTATAAATAAATATTTAAAACTCAGATAAGAGTTAAATGTATTACACAATTATCTCATATTACTGGCTCCATAATAAATAACGTTAACCTCAACAGAAATTCCAACTGCAAAAGTAGATCGGTCTATCTATCTATCTATCTATCTTGTTAAAGATGGAGTAAAAGTTTTGAGTATTTCATACTTTCACTAAGTCCCGCCTCCACTCTGTATGTGCAAAAATACCGTTCAACGGTGGGGGATGGGGAAAACGGTTAGCAACCTGCAATATCATTGGCTCGGAGTAAAATTCGAATCAACAACGGCGAACGTGATTAGCCCATGTTTCTGCTCGTCTACCTTTCTTTTCTAAACGGAGGTTTATTGTTCCTCTCTGTTTGAGGCCAAATTGATTTAGCGTAGTCCTCCCGGATCCGCGTCCCAAATCAACCAACCTTTACAATGGTAGGCTTTACCTTTTTTTTGTTTCGCTTTAATGTATATATATATCGCGTTTTGTTGAGTATACCGCGTGTTTGACGGTATTCACAGTTTGAATGAGAAAACGACGATTTTTTTTCTTTTTTCCCTTTTTTTGCTAATCCGCTAGCTTAGCTTAGCTTCGTCGTCTGCGCGCGCTAAGATCTTGTGTTGTTTGTTTAAGTGTAATTTACAACTTTTCATTTTCTTGTTTTTATGAAAATGTTTATTTTACAGACGTACATTTTAACCAGTTAACCAGAAGAGTGTGTTTTCAGTGATTAGTAATGTATAACTCGGAAGCTACTAGCTTAGTACTGTAGTACTGGTTTGGATTGTTTACTTTTCCTGGCTGTTGGTTTAACTCGCGCTCGCTGGGTTATTTAGCTAGCTAACTCCGCGAAGTGTGTGTGTGTGTGTGTGTGTGTGTGTGTGTGCGCGCGCGTGTGTGATGGATGGATGCTTTCTCATGGTTACAAAGAGTTTGTGTTGAGACTAGCGACGCGATGTTTGCTTTTTTTTTTTTTTAATAGTCTCTGTATGTTGGTGTTGCGGGTTGTTTTGGATCCTGTGTGTGGTAACTAGGTTTATTTTGCCCCAGCTGGGTTCCTCAGTTCATTCAATGAGATTCATGAAGGAAGCTGATTGCATAACATGTGCTTATTAGAAAAGAATATGTTTTATGGTTTGTTTTAATTAGTTTTTTTGATTTATTTCCAACAGTTGTGTATTATTATTTCCACATCTCACTCGCATTTGACGAAAAATAAATAAGTAAAAATAGTGGCTGGAATAATATGAATTACTACTTGAAATTAGTTATCTTTAATTATCTTAATTGGCTAGAAAAAAAATCTAAACATCAAACTTAAAAATGCATTGATCTAAATGTCACTGCTTGTTACTAATCTTTAATGTATAATACAAAATGATTATATATCTGAACGTGTGTGTGTATATGAGACTGTCAAGTTAAGTCGGCATCGTGGTTTCGCTTCCAAAATGAACCGATTCTAAATACAGGAGTTTTCAGTTAAGAGTCGATTTTTCGAGGTAGGAGTCGATTCTTCACAACGAAAATGATTCACTGCGCGCGCGAGAAATACATGAAGAAAGTTGATTGTATAACCCTGTGCTTATTAGAAAGTAATATATTCTATGATTTGGGTTAGGTAGCAATTGATCACTTTTGTGCATGATTATTATTATAACTGTTGACAATTACAGTTATATTAAGTGAACGTAAAAACTAAATTCAAAACTCAAGAGTAAGAACGCATTGATGAAAATGGCACAGACTGTAATTAATCTTGAATGTGTAAAAATAAAATATATATATATATATATATATATATATATATATATATATATATATATTTAAATAATATATATAAAACAGCAACATTAATATTGCAATAATTATAAACAGCGATTTTAATTTTGCAAGCAGTGAATAGATGGATGGAGGGATATGTATTTATTCATTCAATCAATTGGTTGCTGGTGGCTCAATGGTAGGTTTCTCAGCTGCCATGTGGAAGACTCGGGTTTGATTCCTACCCAGTGGCCAGACCCCAACCATTGTATGCAGTGCTGCCCTCAGCCTTGATAAAATGGGAGGGTTACGTCAGCAATGGCATCTGGCGCAAAACCTGTGCCAAGTTGTTGTACAGATTAGTAGACCTGCTGTGGTGACCCCTTAACGGGAGCAGTTGAAAAACTAACAACAACATTCATTCATTTTTAATGGGTACTTCCGTTTATTTGTGTTAAGATAAGATCAATGTCAGTGATATCCATCTTTCCACCCATCCATTTATTTAAAAAAAAAAAAAACTATATTGCAAAAAGCATGTACCTATCCAGTAAATGCCATTTACACTCTTTTTAAGCTTCCCATCTATTCAATTTATTAATTTAGATCATTAGATTAGATTCCACTTTAATGTTATTGTGCAAGATACACATACAGAGCCAATGAAATGCAGTTAACATCTAATCATAAATGCATAAGTGGCATATTGACAATAAATAACAATGTGGTAAATGAGGGTCTGTATGTACAGGGATGAGTTGGATTATCGTTCTGATGGAATTTTGTAGGTTTTGAGGATGAGTATACAGTACGTGGTTAAAAAAACACAGTATAACTGCAAACATTGTGCAGTGGATAAGACATGGCAAAAAGAAGTTATTTAAGTTTGACATGTTTGAGTCAAAGAGTTCCTACATTACTCCTTAAAGTTTAGTAGTTTAATATGTACTTTATGCCAAAATTCCTGTTTAACATATTATTTTCAAATGTTATGAAATATTGCATGGCATGCACATTTTTTTGGTTGTCTAAATAAAATTGAATGATTGCAATTTTGGTTAAGAATAACTGTGTTTTGTTTAAATTCTAGGCTGGTGGCAAGGCAGGAAAGGACAGTGGCAAAGCCAAGGCGAAAGCAGTGTCTCGCTCTCAGAGGGCTGGACTTCAGGTAAGTGCCATTATTAATGCTAATGTTTATTATGTCTGGAGTGTTGATCAGTGTGTCCTTGGTTTAGCCTGTAGGAGGCTGTGTACTAATGGCCGGATGAATAATTTTTTTTCCCCCCTCGCTCGTTATTTAGTTATACTTTGGTTGTGAAGCAAATGTTTCATATTTTGCAATAATTTTAAATCATGAGTGGGAAACTGTCTTCTTTTACATTATTGATTATAATCCCAAATGATTTCAGATATATTCCAAAATATTATTGATCTCTATTTGAGCTGTTGTTTTGAAAATAAAACATGCATGAGATGATAAGCATGTGAATGATTCATATTCTAACATTATTGGAGAATGCTTTATTTTATAGCCGTTAATGGTTTTTTTTTTTTTAGGTAGAAAAGCAGGTTGGTCAAGGTCAGAGGAGGGCTTGGACATGTAGTCATCTCTCACTTTTGTTTTGACATGCAACTGTGCTATCTTGACTTGATGTTCATCATGCCAAAAGTGCATGTCACTCAGCGTAGCACTAAACACTGGACCGGCAGCTCTGTTTTGAGTCATTTTACTAGTGCAATCCATCTGATTATGATTTTGTCCATTACTAAAATAATGTTTCATTTTGACTATATGTAGTTCCCCGTGGGTCGTATCCACAGGCATCTGAAGACCCGCACTACCAGTCATGGGCGAGTGGGAGCTACAGCAGCGGTGTACAGCGCTGCCATTCTTGAATATCTCACAGCTGAGGTAAAGGCAGTTACTTACAGACTTCTGGTGTAACTTTGTGTCGTCATTCTTTCACAACCACACGACTACCAAGTGTCAGGTTTATCGGAAACAGAGGTGTTTTTTCTTTAGAGCCCCAAGTTTATATAGAAAACAGTCATTCCACAAATACTGATGTCGTCATTCTCAATACTCAATAATGTATTTGATAAAATGTTGTTTTCTGATGTTCCATTGATCTGCTTGTCTGTCTAGATGTTGTGCATTTAGCGCCTGTATTTAAAAAAAAAAAAAGATCATTTGGGGGGGGGGACATGAGCTGCTCCAGTGTTCTTCCACCTAGTGGCCAAATTTGAAACTGCACCAAGCACTAATTATTGTCTTTTGGGACAGAAATCATGCTACCTCTGGCTTTGTCGCAGAACATCTTTGCCAAATTGGGAGTGACATGACCGTGAATGACCGAGTCACCAGGCTGGGCTAGTTTAGAATATATTTTACAGCCACCAGATTTTGTTCTACAGCAGATATATTTGAATTAAATATAATAAATTGCCTAAATGTCTACTATAATGTTCTACAATAATGTACACTGCAAAAATTAAGAGAGGAAAAGGATAGTTTTGGAGTGCATAGCTGAGGTCAATCCGTAAGAAATGTTTGCGATATTTAATTAGGAGTAGTTTAGTAGAGTAAGTGTAAATAGTCCTGTAGTAGAGTAAATACAGATATTTTGTGTAATCTTTTACTTTCATACCAAATGGAATTGGTTGATTTTAACCGTGGTTGCATCTGCTCTAAGGTGCTGGAGTTGGCAGGAAACGCCTCCAAAGATCTGAAGGTGAAGCGCATCACTCCCCGCCATCTACAACTGGCCATCCGTGGCGACGAGGAATTGGACTCCCTCATCAAGGCTACCATTGCTGGTGGTGGTAAGTTCAGGAAACCTTTTAGTACTCCGTTGCATGGTCATGCTTAAAATATGCTAAATGTTTTGCTTGCCATGTAAAGTGTGGATTTAAGGGTGTTTTCATATTAGGGTTCATTTCCGGGAATACTTGATCCCAAAGTCTGATTAGTTTTCTTTTTCAGCAGCGAGAACATGATCATTCCGCACTCGGGAACTGTGCCATAGTTTGCTGGAAAAGGTGGTCTTAAGAACAATACAGATATGGAAGCCAGTTTTACCTGAGAACAGAAGCAGATCAGTCGCGTTGGTCTCCTCTGAAATCTGCATGTGCGCAACGTATCATTCTTTGACTTATACAGTCATAGCTGATAAAAATAGGAAGGCATGTGAGAGCATTGCCCTTGCTGTTTTCCCTGAAATATCAATAATATTAGGTTATGTGAACACTGACCAGTGGGAAGGAGGAGCAGGATCGGGAGCAATAGTTCTTGGGCACAGTACAGATCAATCATGCCTAATGTGAAAACGCCCTAAATGATGTTCAGTATTTGGTCTCTGATTCAGTGCTTTTCTTTTTTTTTTTTCTTCTTTTTTTCCTTCTTCTCACCCCAGGTGTGATCCCTCACATCCACAAGTCCCTGATTGGTAAGAAGGGCCAGCAGAAGACTGCATAAACACCATCATCATGGTGGGCTGGACTCAAGGACTTGTGTTCGGACTGTGATCATATAAACTTGCATTTGTTCGTTCATCCGTTCATTTCTATACATTTTTTTTTTTTTTTTAAATTAATGTTCACATTGTATTAGCTAACCCTGAGTAATTTGTTAGTTTGTTACCATCCACAATATTAGTTTAAAACCAGATCCCTGTGTTCAAAGCTATTTTAGAGAGACATGCAGGAATTGTGATTTGTTTTTGTTTTTTGTCCTCTTATGAAAGTGAATTTGTTTGATTTGGCCAGAGTTATAGAAGTGTTTTATACTGAAAAAATGGAACTGATAAAAACACCTTTTTTACAAAACAAAAAAATGTTTGTCTCTTCCTTCACTCTGATGTTTAATCAGATTGCTCAGTGTCTGCTTTCACCTGATCAGTGTTCTCGGGTTAAAGTGCAGTTTTTGATATCAACCCCATACTTGAAACAGCTTATTCAGAGTCAAGGTTTTAATCAGTCCTTTTAATAAGTGCAACTTTAAGAGGTTCACGTACATAGCTAAGAAATTAGTTGAAAGTTTTTTAAAAGAAGTCGATTGCTTCAGGTAGTGTTTGTTTTCTACATAGTTAATTATCCATTTGTTCCACTTGCCACTGTTGCCTGTGGCTTTCTTAATAGTGATAGTCCTGGGATTTTTTAAATGCTTTGTGAAAACATCCTTTGTGTGTGTGTGTGTGTGTGTGTGTTTGTTTATTTATTTATTTATTAATTTTTTAAAGAAGCACTATTTATTAATTATGAGTGCATGGAATTAAATGCAAGTCTAAGTTGCCCTGTTATGGACTGCTGTTCTCTCTCTCATGGCGAAGTGGTTATGGTTCACCACTTCGCAGCTCATGGCACTTGGCAAAGTGGTTCTTGACGAAGAATGAAAGAAAATTGCTGACAGTATATAAGAACTGAAATAAGTAATGAAACTATTTTCATTTGACAGGTGATATTGGGAAATTATGTATAAATTTCTTTCCCCAACAGTTTAATGTAATATTTAGTTGGACATGGTACTAATCACTGTTCTCTTAAACCTACATGAGGGAGCTTCTTCAAACACTTCAGCACATTTTTTTGATACTATTATTAAAGTCATAAGTACAAATATAATTAAGAAACATGCAGTTAGTAATTTACCAGATTGCAGAAATCATTTGCATTTTAGGTTTCAAGAGGAATTGAAAGATTTTAAATGATATCAGAGTAATGGTCCTAAACCATGATTTGCACCTTTATGTCTTGTGTAAAGAGAGAGACAATAGAGACAATTTTCTTTTTGAAGAGTGTTTAAAAATATAACCTTACTCAAAATGGCAGACAAAACATAAAAGTATAGATTAATTTTACAAATGACCGAGATAAAATCTAACTAATTACTAGAATGATTAATGCGCTCAGTCATACACTTGTTCCAACATTTGTAAAGTACATAAAATACACTGAATGTATAAGCTACGTAATGTTTGTCCTATTGGCAACATGAGTGCATCCATCTTACTCATGTGTCCCTCAGCAGCTTTTTTTTTGTTTGTTTGTACATCTATTAACATTTTCAACATAGAATTAATCTAGAGCAGGGCTCTACAAATCATTTCCACAATGTCCCAGTGCAGCTGGAGTTTTTCATTTACACCAAACAGCTATTCTGTGGATAAGATTAGTAAGGCCTGAGCTACAGCCTGAGCTATGGTCCATTAATCTGTTCCAGACCCCTGAATTTCAAGATCAGGTTTGTTGCAGTTCTGCATAACTAACACCAGGAGGAACCTTTGCGACAGGGGTACGGTATGTTTTCCACATTTGTGCTCCTGGGTTTTTTTTTTTTCCCAGCATTGGACGTGTACCAAGTTTGCTTAGAAGTTCTGGTTGGAATAAAGCCAGATGTTAATGAAGTTTCCGTCAAATATCAAATAATGTTTAGAGTTCTGGGCAGACATGATGTTTCCTGGCAGAATCCGTCTACAGTTTTTAAAATCTACCTGTTTTATCAGCACCAGCCGAAAGTCTGGCTTGTCATCCTAAAAAAGATCTGATTAGGCAATCTGAAGAACCGACAGAGCTTTTGGAAAGCCTCGTTGCTGAGTGGTGCGTGCGGCCTTCCTTTTGATTCATCCAGGCACTTGTCGTGTCCTGCGGAAAGCAGGCAGTAAAACCCTTTAGTGGTGTTGAAATAAAAGTTATCTGGCATTATTCGTGGTGGAAGTTCCAGGAATTTCTCTGCTTTTTGAAGTTCTGGGAATGGATCCCGGATTAATGCTTCTCCGTCAACAATATGGATCTGCTCTCTGGGGAAAAAAGCCAGCCACCTGGCCAGATGTTGGTGGTAAAGGCTTCTCTGGAGGGCCTTGTAGTTGGGGTTGATGTGTCCTCGGCGCAGGAGCAGTTCTTCCAGAGGTTGATACGACTTGCTCTGCTGGATGCGGTTATGCAGGACCTGCGTGTAGTCTGAGACGAGCCTCTCAGCTGGATCACGGACGATCAGAAGGAGCTTCACTGCCGGATTCATCGACCACATTCTGGCTGGAACCGCCGGCGCTGTGAAATAACCTGGAGTCTTTTCCACGGTCACCTGCCCAGCATGGGTGAGAGGCATCTGAGCACGATACCAGTCCAAACCCTTGTGGAAGTTTTCATCCAAGTTGAAGTAGTGCACTTCGGCTTTGGCAACCTCCACATCTGGATGAAGGTTGAGCATCTCCAGCAGCGCCCTGGTGCCGCCCTTGCGTACCCCGATGATGATGGCACCCGGAATGCGTCGCGAGACGCTGCTGTTGGTGGTGTTCTCATGCGGGTTCGCAGAGGTCGCGGAGTTCACGGAGGATCTGAGTTCCCGCAGGCACACGTACAACTGGGCCTGGAGCACCAGTAATAGGAAGAGTGCCAGGAGAAGAGTCCACCACATGGTGACACTTTAGTCAGGTCAAGGGTAGCAGGCAGACACAAACACAAACAAGCAGCAGTGGGAAAGATGACACACACAGCGGGTGGGCACACACGCTGATACACAACAGCTGTCGATTGCCACTGCTTCAGATCTTCACTCTAGTTTCCTGTAGATAAAAATAAACAGGAAAAATATTTAGAGGCTCGCATGAAATTAGACTTGATTTTATGTTTTGACACAAAATAAAAACAGACTTTAATTAATACAACTGTTATCATGTATCTATATGTAATGCTATCTCTCTAACTAATTATATGCTGAAACCCTAGAATTCAATTCAATTCAGTTTTATTTGTACAGTGCTTTTAATAATTGCCATTGTCGCAAAGCCGAGGGCTTGCTCATCGGCGGTGGCAGTAGGAAGAAACCTTGAGAGGAACCAGACTCAGCGGGGAACCCATCCTCATTTTGGTGATAACGGAGAGCAGGGATTGATCTGCAGTCATACTGTGTGTTAGGAGGCTGGAAGTTCAGTGATAACTGACATCAAAGATAATGATAAAGTCAATATAACTGCATAGTTGGACAAAATCTTTCTTGCTTTTTGTAGAGAGCATTTGAACAAAACTTGAATAATGAGGTAAAGAAATTTGCTAAAACCAAAAAAATGAAAATAATACAAGTACCTATTTAATTAAAAGTAAATTAGATCGCGAGGTCAATTCCCGGGTGATGATGTAACCTCTCGCAGCCGGAGGTCTAGAGAGAGCTGATTGGCCGAGCTCTCTCCGAGGGGCGGGATGAGAGGTACTTAGTGCGCCAACATTACTCGCGGCTCTACAGCCAGTCAGGGGCGTCTGTGAGCTCGCGCAAGTCCCCCGCGAGCCCCCAACGGCGCGCGAGCGAGCAGTTCGAAAAGATGCGGTCGGCTGGCGTCACGGGGTCCGGAGGAAACACGTGATAGTCTTCGCCCTCCCGGCTGAGTGGTAGTAGTAGCCTTAATGTGAGAGCGCCCCCTAGTGACGGGGAGGAATTGGACGCGACTAAATTAGGCAGGATTCTTTTTTTTTTTTTTTTTTGAGGTCGCGTTATCATGCATACTGGGTATTTTTGTATATTTGACAAATAAAAGTTTTCATTTTAAAAATTGGGTCAAGATAGTTTAGTTAATGAGAAAACCACATCTTCGATTCGAGTCAATTCAGTTTTTTTTTATCTCGCACTTTTAACAATGGTCATCGTCGCAAAGCAGCTTTACAGAATATAAAGAAAATTAGGGAAATGAGTTTGAAATGTGTGAAGAAATAGGAATAAATCACAATGATTGTATTGCGGCAGTCAAAAGTTTGGACACACCTTCTAACTCCATGGTCTTACCTAATTTTTATTTCTCTCTACATTTTAAAACAATGCTGAAATAAGCCAATATATGCAAGAATCCTTTTTTAAACTGTTGATAGTGAGATGTATCTGCTAATTATGCTCTGTAAAACCTTCATTATGGCTCTAATCTGAGGTGCTGTTTGTTAATTAGTGATTTCTGAGGCTGGTGCCGCTAAATGAACTTCTCCTTTGCAGCAGAGGTAAGTTCTGGTCTTGCTTTCCTACGAAGGTCCTTATGAGGGACAGTTTCATCATGATGCTTGATGGGTTTTACAAACACACTTGACACAATACTGTTGCTTCAGCTGACCTTCACCATTGTTGTCTTAAAATAACAGCCGACTGTATTTGTTTGTAAGTTAATTACTTAATGCCATATGCGCTGTGTGACAGTTTTGAAAAGATCCAGTATTGTTCTCGGCAGTAGAAAATAAATCCAATCTCGTGTCCAAACTTTTGATTGATAGTGTAGATCATTTAAGAGCCGTAAAACAAAACGTTCGCGTAATGAACATTTTCAGGCAACATGCGAGGCATTTTATGCGCTATTTTGTTGCGTCATTATTTCCCTTTCATCGTCAATCATCAACTTAAATTTAACTGTAGTGCTTTATGTCTGTAGCAGAGCTCAGTTGGGTGATTTAACGGTATAACGACCTAATAAATTTAATATGTAGTCATTAACCTTCTTCTCAAGGTAGTGAGCACATAAATTACCAAACTGTGCAGGATTGCAAGTGCTTTAGTGAAATGTTGTGCGTCTGTCACATCGGTACCTCTTCTAGCTATGAAGTCATATCGTCCAATCCCACTGCTGTGCTTTGGATTAATTCGCAGCAGAGTGGAATTCTCAAATTTGATTGGTCAGATGTTATAAGTACTTCTAGCATTATTGTGAACGTTAGATTTATATTAATACTCTGTTCTCATACTGAACTTAACCACATTAATGATTTAGGTTCGATACAAATCCCTGTGTGAGGACCAGGTTTGTAAGATGGTGAGCTGGAGCTACTGTAGGCATGTACAGTACCATTCTGAATCTGAAGCAGATCTAAAAATTTGAAGCTGCAAACTAAAAATCTAACCAAGCTGAAAGAAAAACTAACATGTTGGTGTATGTCGTTCATGCAGTATGAGTATCAGTGAATATGGTGGTTGTTTGTGAACACAGGTTCGAGCCAGTCTTGTTGCTGGAAGCCTGAGGGGCTACGTCTCGGTGTATGCTCTCCTCCCTATTGAGTCGTGGTTATTAATTTGCTCGCTCTCTGGTCTGGAGCAGTAAGGCCATGTAAACAAGTGCCGCTGTTCCTGACTTAATTGCTCCAGTGGGAGCTGGTGTGCAGGCCTCTTGGCCTCCTGCGTGCGACTCTGTCAGCCAATCATGTAGCACTCAAGTATGAAGCCTCGTCCCCATTATCATTTAGCACTACAAGCGTCATCAACTCGGCCATTACGGACAGAGTGTCCGTAATGTCTCTCACTTCATTCCCCGGAGACAAAGCGCTTCTTAGGATGACAATTTCACAGCTGTTATTCTGAAATATCACACTCTAGTCCGCCATATGTAGGCACAGTTTGGGACATTAACGCCCATTTGCACTCCTGAGCAGTTTTTTTTTTCCAAAGAGTTGTAAAGACTTCAGTGGTTTAATAACAGTTTTTAATGATAGCGGTGATGGGTAATTGCGGAACGAATCGTTGCTTTTTGAGCACCTCTTTTAAAGCGAGACAGGCAAATCGATCCACAAGCATGAATAACGAAGCAAAGGTTTTCACAAAGTTTCTTTGTTTAGTTTAAACGGCCCTTCTCCTATACTACTTTTTAACTTGACTACAGTGGCTTTTATTAGTGGTAATTAAAGAAAGCTATAACTTAATATTATCAGGCATTTTATATTATTCCTAAATGGACATAAAATCATGTTTAGTATTTAAAAAATATATTTTCTGTAAGGTTCTACAACTCCACCTATTTTGCCTGACACTTACCGCTATACATTATTAATTATAAGAAGTTCACCAAAATGCATATAATAAGACTTAGAACTCAACTTACATACTGCAAGCTCCAAAATACAGCTGGTTTAATATACTATGATAAAAAGAAATCCAACTCTGAGGGATACCTCAGATACGTTCCATTGTGGTGAGTCTTCTTAAGTTTTTACTGTAGGTCGAAATAAGAAGGAGAAAACGTTAGAAAAATAAAAGTAATGGTAAATTAACTCACTAAAGAGCAATATTCTTATTCAATATTTAATGCAATGAAACACCGAGCTAAAGCAGATGCATGTAATGATACAGTCCGTAGTGCTGTCCTGAAGGAAAAGGAAATCTGCTGTGCTGTGAGTATTAAACACTGGAACAGCAGAAGTGAAATTTAACCAACTGCACGTTTTTCTTTGGGGAAATATCTTAACCATTTCATAACTCTCACTCTCTCTTTCTTTTTTAACTTGTCATGATTGTGTAAGTTGTGTTTTTTCTTCTTCTTTTTTTAAAGCTAGTATTAACTCACTTGGTCACTAGTAAACCTTACAAATTACTGTATATACTATATCAGTGATGGATGCCTAATTTGGTCGTTCAATACCACAATGCAATGCAATATTTAAGTGTCCAAATTATGAGGAAATTGTTAGGTTCCCTTTTGCTTACATTTTTGCATGAACTGTACAAATAGAGATGACTGACTTATTGTTCTCTGTGGAACTGTTGTTCTTGCTGCTTTCAGATAATTGAACTGGTTTCACTCTTACAGTATCTTCCCTGTCTGGTACTACTGTAACTTTGACCTTTTTCCATGACCTTTTTGCCTGTGCAGAAATGATTAGTTGAGGTTAACTTCAATCAGCATTAAAATACATTACATTTCCACCAACATATTATGGATATATTTGAATTGACAACTCAAGGTTTGAGTTCTTTGCCACGGCAATGCAGCTTTTTATTTATTTAAATTTAATTTAATTTAAATGTTGCTTAATAATACACTATGTTTAGCTTTGATTACAGCACACAAAGTGTTGGCCAGTTCATGTGTGAAAATGATTCCTTTCATCCACAGAACCACTCTTTCACAATTTGAGTCCTTGAATATGCCCTTGAATACCAGGGCATAAAAACTCCATAGATGTGATAACCTGGTCATTCAGTACATTCAGGTCGTCAGCTGATTTCATTTTATTGCCACATATCGTTGCTGAGTCTAGACCTGACCAACTGAAGCAACCCCAGATCATAACACTGCCTCCAGAGGCTTGTACAGTGGACACTATGCATGATGAGTGCAACGCTTCATGTGCATCCCTTTTTACCCTGACATGCCCATCGCTCTGGAATAAGGTCAGTCTGGACTCATCAGACCACAAGACCTTTTTCCATTGTTTCAAAGTCCAATCTTTATGCTCCCTAGCAAATGGAGGCTTTTTCATAATTAGTCTCTCAATCAAGTGGTTTACTTATGGTAACACAGCTATTTAGTCAATGCTGTGAGTTCAGCCCAATAATTTGACTCTTTAGGCCAGGCAATGTATTTTCCCAGAGAACATCAAAAAGCAAATGTTTCCCTTATTTAAAACAAATACTGCATCTGGAAATTTGGGGGGCATTGTGGATTTGCACAATCTGACCTTTTCACATTGCTCACAGTGAATGATTGGGTGAGTTTGTGCTTGTGTCCTGTGATGAGTTGTCACCCCATCCAGGGTGTATTCCGGTATACTTATATAAGTATAATGTCTAAAGACATGACATATCGAAATGTAAAGTTATTATATAGAGAACAAAAATAATATCTCTGCATGTATACACTTGATTTTACTATGGAAGAGGTTTAGGGCCACCATAAAAATTTTGGGGAGTTCTGACCTTTTGCTCAGGATTCTGACTTTTTTCTCAAATACAATATTTTAGATATTTTTTTAAAAAATGGGAAAAAAGTCAGAATTGTGAAAATAAATAGAAATTTTGCGCCAAAGTCTGCATTCTGAGAAAAAAAGTCAGAATTCGGAGAACAAAAGTCAGAATTCTGAGAAAAAAGTTTTTTAAAAATCTTTTATCTTCGAATTATGCCTTTTTCTCTCAGAATACTGACTTTAGAAAAAAATGGTAGAACTCGAATTGTCTATCGTGGCCCTAATTCTCTTTATTTAAACTGTTTTGATTAGGACAAAAAAATAAATAAATAAAAGCCTATAAAATGATTGCACTACATTGTAAAGAGTCTTTTGTCTACTATTTGAGAACTTTTGACTTGTACTATATTTTACATTATAGTTCTAATCAGACTGGAGTAGGTTTATGTTAGGAGTGGGGTAACATTATCATTCCTGATGGATCCTCCAAATGTACTAGTTTACTTATGGAATAACCCCAGGTAATGTATAAATGACTCCAGGTAATGTAGAATACCTGCCATACATACTATAGACCGTATGGGTTAAGAATTTTCATGCTGCATCTTCGGTATGGAGAGAGATTCCTTTCTTCTTCTGCTGAAAACAGTAACCCCAACCCCCCACCCCACCAAAGGAAAAAAAAAAAAACACTTTAACACACTTTAAAACATTTTAAAACAGCAAACCGTGAAGATGATATTTAAAAGGATTTAAGTTCCGAGCACTGACAGCCGACATATTATCTGTTCATGATGATCAGCACAACTTGCATGCGCAAAAAGGCTTACAGGAAGCTGTTATAACAGTCAAAGCAGTCAGTTTGCATTAAAGATCTGAAGCGTATGCAGTACGCCTCAGTGAACATCTGGTGTGACGACCCTGTGTAAGTGCGAGCGAGGACACCCAGACCTCAAGTTTTTTAGTCCAGTCTGAACAGCAATAAAAAAAGGGTTATATTGGGCATCATAACGGGCTCTGGGGAACCTTTAGAGTTGTAAGTAGGTTTTAAAGGAAAACCATTTAGGAAGAAGAATAATTTTACTATTTGTTCTAGGGAATAAATGAGGGTAAGGTGGAAGTAGTTTAAAATTTTGTTTAAAAATTAGTTTAAAAAACTATCCAAAAGATGAGAAGAACAAACCATGGATGTGGTGGACAGCCCTGTAAATCGCTTAAGGTCTTTTTCTGTCTTACTTTAGCATCGCGTCAACTTAATACCTGTTCCAGGGTTCAATCTCAAATAGTGTAAAATGGAAAGCTAGTGCACTATGTAGGTTGTGCAATCACTTGTTCCACTCACCAAGTACTGTAGTTCCGTTCCACTGATCAGGCGTTATAGAGCGATTTGGGATTCAACCCTGTGTTAAATGCTAGCTAGCTTTGTAGCTTGTGTTAACCACGAACAAAGTGGTGAGGTGATTCCTGAACCCACGTTGGCTGAAGGTCACGTTCACGTTAACTAGCTGTATTGAAAGATCGAGACGCAACACGGACGCTTCAAAGGCATATTGTAATGTCTTAGATGTAATTAATCAGTAAACAAATGTGTTTTTTTAAGATGACCAATGACTGGTTTTGAATGTGGGTTTAGGTAGGCAGCTGCTCTCCCCTCTTTCCAGCACTGTGGACTGCCACTGAATCTTTTAAAATAACTATAATAACTATTTTGGATGTCTGTTAAAAGTTTCTTATCCCGGGGATTGGTATTCTTTCCATTGGCAAAACAATCTAGATATAACCTTTAAAAGGAGCGTATATGGAAAAGAAAACAGATATGCATTAACCATTGCATATGGTCTTAGAAGCTGATAGTAATGTAGTTGTGAATGTATACACATTTCTGATCTGCAGCTGTTAAACACACCTCAACTCCTAGAGCATATTCACACTAGACATGGTTGCGTTGTACCATGCCAGTCCACCATGCATCATCACAATGTGACTTTTTGTGTTGAACAGAAGTTTTCTTGCATAGCATAGTATTGCATAGCGTAGCAGTCTTCATCATTAGACATTTTAGCCACAGTGAACCCTCCCTGCCCTCCCCTCAGGTGCCTTATGGATTTGTCAGTGCAGCGATTTAAGTTTTTACATCGGGACTGTTTTTTTTTTTTTTTTTTTTTTTTTTTAAACTGGATCAATTGCATAACTGATATTACAGCGTTTCGTGCAAGGCCATGTTTAGTGCTCACACTTACTGTAACTGTTCTCCATTTAAGGCTGTGTCTGGAAAACTGGAGGATTACTTACTGCATAACAATCACAAAATAGCAGGTAATGATAAGAGGAACGCAAATGATCTACTGTAATGTGCTTGTTTTTTCTTTCTTCTTTGCATTGGAAATACAATCATGATATAACCTTTAACGGAGTATATATGGAAAAGAAAACAGTTATGCATTAACCCTGGCATATAGAAAGTTATGCATTAAACCTGGCATATGGAAAGATCACAGCAGCCTTGTCTCTTTGGTCTCTAGCACACAGACACATCCACACAGTACCCATCAAAGAACTCTTCCTCTAAAACTCTTTCTATTACCTCCGCTCAGGTCGTGAGAACAACAGAGACATCACATCTCGGGTATGGCACACAATTACCCAGACTTCATTACACACTGCTGACTCTGTAATTGTATTTAAAGCCTTAATCATGCTGAATGAGTTCGATGGGTTACAGATGGAAGTGAGCTCAGCTTCTGTGGCAAACGACCCTTGAAAAGAAACGTGGCAGATAAGTTGTTGTTTTTTTTCACCCTCCACTACAGTCACTTTTCGCACTTTGAATCACCGGTGGGTTTGAACAGAAAAACAACGCGTCTTATAAAGTTAAGACTATGACTTGTACATGCCGTCACCATACTGCTCCTGATGCTGCACAGAAGGTGGAACCTGACTGAAGCGCCAGTGTGTTCATTTACACACTTGATGAGTATTGAGGTTCTTGTGAGTGTGAAGGAGCTCTCGTTTGGACTAGATTATCCCTGAATTACAGGGAACATTCAGTCCAAGCTTTGTTTGGTTACACAAGTAAAGCATAGTGTGCAAGAAAACGTTGCTATATACCCCACACACAGTTAAAACCCAAGCGGCACAGATCTGTGCCCGCAACACAGCATAGGTCCAAGATGATAAAATATACAGTACGCTTATATGGAAGTCTTGCCGGTGTGTGTTAAAGGAGAGGCTTCAGACATTAGACAGTGTATTTGGGGTTTTGGATATGGCAGGTAGAACAAAAGTTATCATTACTTTTATAACGTGTAAATGACGTCGTTAAAATGTACAACTCTCAAAATGAGATTATATATTTGGTCCTAGAAACAACTTAAAAACAACCATAAAAACGCGTGATCATGTGTATCTGTGCTATTTCTATTCCTATTTGACAAAATAAATTTTTTTGTCGTATACATTTATAGGCTCTGATGTACGCTGAAACTTGGGCTATATACATGCCTAAGCCTCACACAGACACACACCTACTGTATGTGATAGCTTAAAAACACGAAAAGGCAAAAATGCTGTAAGTTTTATGGGGTGTATATGGGGTGTATTTTATGGGGTGTACACACACTGTATATGGAATAAAGGTAGTCCTTAAAACTTAAAACATTTTTGCCTTTTAGTGTTTTTTATAAGCTGTCATATACTGTAGGTGTGTGTCTGTACATATTCCATATATGGATTACTATTATGAATACTAATAATATATTATTATATTAATAATAAAATAAACTACACTATGCACTTACATATCCAGTACTTGTTACTATAGGGTGCTGATGTCTAAAGTCAAATGCAAGCGTTTTATAACATGAATGACTGATAGAGCATGTTATTACCCCACAGCCTCTTCAGGAGCAACCTAAAATATCTGGTTTAAGCGTTTTTGCATCAACAAGGTGGTGCTGTTCCCGCTCACTGCATTGATGCTTCTGCAGAATTTCACCCACAGGCACACTCGACTAATCTCACTTCTTAAAGCAGGCTTGGTTACCGAGTGTCTGGTGTTCCCATTCTTCATTTTGGAGCCCCGGATCTGAAGGTTGCAGCCAGAAAAGTGAATAGATCAGACGTTCCGGTGCACCTGAGGCTAAGATTAAACACTTACTCCAGATATACGTGTTGCAGTCGACTAACTGGTGGGTGGGTAGGAGAAGTAAAACAGGGGCGTCTTCTTGTATAAAGTATACCGAATATATAATCTGTTGGGTTTCTGTAGCCTGTTTTTTGTTGTTGTACGCGGTTAAAAAAGTGATTAGACTGCTCATGTCTTCATGGTGTAATTATCTTCTCCTGGAGTTAGCTGATCACATGCTTTGCTTGCTTTACGTTAGCAGTACCACGTTTAGTCAAGCTGTGAAACATGACGAACACGTCTCTGTGCGAGTACAATATTTATTTTGAGCCTGCTTGTGTATTAATCACTCGCACTCAACATACTGTACTTAGCAACCACAGCAGTCTTCATCTAACGCATCTAAACGTTTGACATATAGTACTTTGAAAAAGACTTGATCCTCATCATTTCTTCATATTTTGCTTCCAGAGAGCCACGTTTTCTTATTTTATTTAATGTAGTGTTGAGAAATGGTCCCCCAGGCTTTTTTCTGGCTCTCATTCCCAGTTGAGTCCCAGTACTGGACCATTTTCAAAGGATTTCTTTTTCTTTGTTAAGCTGCACAGTGACCTATGAATCGTTCAAACATCTAACTTAAGGCATGGACCAGTGAGACACAGTGCAGATGATGACAGATGATCAGGCTGGCGATTAGTAAAGTGGTCGGAACAGGCGAGAGGGGAAAAGACGTTGCTGCTGAGGTTGTTACATAAACAACCAGTTTTTAAATTGTATCCATAAGCACGTTGTAGGGTGTCACAGTAAAACATAAGTTTCAAATTCTTTAATTTCATCTACATCATGTAATGTTAATTAATATGAAGAATTGAGGGTTAGGTCAAGACTTTTTATCAAAAATATTGTGGCTGTCATTATTATACCCAAAACATCTTGTCTGATGTTGCATGCAGTACTGTGCAAAAGTCTGAGGCGCCATATTATCTGTAGTACAAATTTCTTTATACAAGACTTTTGCACAGTACTGTAAATAAAACAGCTGTACGAGTTCTTTTGGTAACTTCGTCACACTCGCTCCTTTCTATTTATATGCAAAACCCAGATTATTGATTTTTTTTTCCCATCGGAAAACTGATCTGTCACGTAATATGTCGCTTTCTTTACAGGCAGGCAAATATGCTTCTGTAATGTTATTTATTCATTAATTGTAGTGTATCATTGTAGGGAATGGTCTGGTACGTAATAATGCAGACATAATAAACAGTATGTTGAGTGCGAGTGAAATGATAATACAGATAATATGGTGCCTAAGACTTTTGCGCTTAAGACAATACTGTACAGTATATATATAGTTCAAATCACTATAAAAGACATTGTATCTACTGTAGGTCTGGGAGTCAAAAAAACTAAACTATCTATTGGGTGTATGTCACTACTATGTCACTATCATGCATGTCTGTGAGCTGATGTATGTAGAAGAGGGTGAATAGTGTTCTCCTCAGACTTGAGGAGCAGGAAGAGCAGCGTTTTGAGAAAAAAAAAATTTAAACGCAGTCAGGTGATTTTATTTGTTTGAGGAAATTATGTTTCGGAGAAAGTCTTTTCCCTTTCTAAATTGGAGAACCAATGGGGGTGGGACGAACTCAGCCAATTATTGTGTAATGTAATCGTGCTGAAAATGAATTGTACATTGATATTAGGACACAGAATGGAAGTTGGAACGGGATCCCACAAGTTCTGTTCCGAGAGTCCAAGTCAGTAGACAAACACTGTCCAGGTACTGGACCATACTAACACAAATGGCTATACACAGAATAAAACTAGCACTGTCCATGATCTTGTCCTTGTTCTTCTGAATAATTTCCATTGTTGAACAATTCACCTTAAAAGAACGTGCCATCTTGCTGGGAACCGCCAGCCATGTGACCTCAATTCCCTGATTGAACATGCAAACACCTGTTCGTATCTTTCAAAATCCGTAACTCAAATGTTCGTATGTACAGTAGGTGACTCGCGTATACAGTACATAGCGCACACCATGCTGATGCTCAATGTTTCTGGATTTTGTTTTTAGTGAACTTATAGAGTACATACAGTAAATGCATTCCCAGTTTGAAATGAACTTGTGTACCGTTTTTATTGCCTCGCTTTAAAGAAACTAAGTGTGGGTCATTTGGAAAAGCTGAGAGATGAGCGAAGCAGGGTTCTTTATCAGGATCCAACAGACCTGTTCTAACACATAAACACACTCTGCCCACAATGTGAACACAGTGTATCTCTGATACACACTCTACCATCTCACACTGTGTGGTTTAATCCTCTTCCCTAAATACCACTACTCACCAGAAAAGAAGCTCAGTGACTGCTCTCTCTCTCTCTCTCTCTCTCTCTCTCTCCGTCACACACACACACACACATGCACACACACTTACTTTTGCTTTCCTTCCTTAAGCACACTTCTGCCTGGAGTGACTCCGTCCTGATTTCAGGGTTCGGTGACCTTAGCAGGATGGTACTGTACATGGAGACAGACACACATTTATTTCTTTATTTGTGATCTTGTAATAAGCAAAATCCATTAAACCAAAGCCAAGCAGTTACCCTGGAGCCTGGATTATACGGTATAAGTATCTTTTCACATTATTGTTTGATTGTCGTTATCCCTGTCGAGTTCTGAAACAGAAGCAGCTCTAACACCAGACTCCTCGTCCTTTTCCAGTTCTCATATTCCGGCTCAGGGATGCGACGTGCGAACTACAAATGTGACTGTGGCTTACAACGCTGCAGCGCTCATGACGGACTAATGGAAATGTGTCACGTTGTGGATAAATCATTTTGTGCGCTTGCTGTAAACAGCTCGGGATGAAAAGCCGAGCAGTCGAGGAAACGAAACGTCCGAGTCAAACGCAGCTGCAGGGACAGAGGGTTGTAATGGAATGTAATTGTGGGTTAAATACAAAGTGGCTCACATGATAAAGCCTCTTTATCCGTGCGTGCGCACACAAACAGTTTTGTTTTGCTATCCTTGTGAGGACCTTCATCTGTTATAACCGTCACCCTGACCTTAATAACCTGAACTTTCAAAGCTACAACATCTTCAACTAGCTGACGGTTCAAGCTGATCAGCTTAAATGTTAATCATCAATCACAAATCAAAAAAGTAGATCGGATAAAGCGTAAGTTTCGTCTTAAAACGACTCCAGGGCGTTAAAATTCACTCGCACCACTTCGGCGCTGTTATTTCACACTATATATGAACTAATCCCAGTATAAAATATTCAGGTTAGCTTTTCTAATTAATATCTATTGGTGCAGGTGTTTGTTTACATTGAGCCATAACGGACCATAACAACTCTCTTCATAACAACTATTTTACTCAACCGTAAACTTCAGGCAGATATGTAAGTACTGCAAAAGTTTCTTTAAATTCTGTTCAGCTAGTTTGGTGTGATGCTGTGACATAATCTCCCTGGACAGACATACGGACATACAGACATCGCCATCGTCTCATCATCCATACCGCTTTATCCTGCATTCAGGGTCACAGGGGGCCTGGAGCCTGTCCTAGGAGACTTAGGGCACGAGGCGGGGTACACCCTGGACGGGGTGCCAATCCATCACAGGGCACACACACACACTCACATGCTCATTCACACACTATAGACATTTTGGGAACGCTAATTAGCCTAACCTGCATGTCTTGGACTGTGAGAGGAAACCGGAGTACCCGGAGGAAACCCACCAAGCACGGCGAGAACATGCGAACCCCATGCACAAACTGTATACACTGAGCCTGGTCTCAGGTCCTCGAACCCTGAGGTATAAAGCATAAAAAGATATCATCGGAAGACCGGGTTCTGACTAATGTACAGACAAAACCTTTCTTTTACTTATATGGATGAATCAGCTAAATATCCCTGAGTTTTCCACTATGAGAAAAAAACAAGCAGTTAAAGTGGTGGTGGTGGTGGTGGTGGAGGTGGTTCCTTCAGTATTTCCAATAAGGTTCCTAGATGTTTTGAAGCCAGGTTCTCGTCTCCTCAGACAATAAAAGGAGGATTACAGTGCATGTGTGGCACCTTAGAGGTGGAGAGAACGAGGGAAGAGGATGGAAAGACGGTGATAAGGAAATCGAAAAGGGAAGAGACAGGAGCGGAAGCAAGCGAGGTACTGTGGAGATAAGACGCTCGTCTCTTGTCTCAGCGTCTGTCTGAGAGTACACTCGAGACGATGACCCTCACCGAATCTGCATGGCCTTTTGCACACAGACGCCCAGCTGTGTTTCAAATTACTCTCTTTATGAAGCTCCTCGCTGTCCTCCCTATTCCGTTTCTCACTCCCTTTATCAGTCCCACGCTGTCAGACGCACACTCTATTCTCTCGCTCTCTCATTCGTTCACTCACGCTTGAAGATCTGGGTCAATCGCATCAAACACTCAAAAGTCCCCTTTGCACGTTTCTTGCATCAGTAATGAGAAATTTGGCTGTGTGTGTTTAAGCTGGGGGAGGGGTAACTTTGGGTAGGCTGGGTATCTGGTGCCAGGGGATGTGTGTGTGTGTGGGTGTGTGTATGTGTGAGAGAGAATGTTGGGGGTATGCTCTAATTAATGGAGTTGTTGAGTATGGCGGAGCCGCCGAAGCTTCCTGCATGTCGCACACATGTCCGTCTGTTATCACTTGCTCAGTTTTCACACTACAGTACGCGTTGATTCGGTCGAGAAAGTCAGCGCGAAGATAGAGACGGATTTGGAAAGTGACAGACTAATAATTGTAGTACTCTAGTAGACAAAGAAACAGACAAGATGAAATGTTACTATACCTTTCTGTTATCAAACACACCAGGGAATTCAAGTGTTTTTTCTAGATTTTTCTTCTTCTTTTTTTTTTTGCTTTTGTGTGTGTGTGTGTGTGTGTGTGTGTGTGTGTGTTGTTCCTGCTTTATTCCTTCAGGCTGCTCATTCACCTCTGATTCAAGTACAAGCCATATTTCATAAAATATGTTTTTTTATTCTCAATGTTATTATTCTTCACTAATTGAATTGAAAAACCTTGGGGCTATTTATTTCATGAACTAATTAAATAAAAAAGCACAATAGTGTTCAGGAAAAATCAGTGTAACGTTCATGGGGATCTATTACGGAAACAATTATAAAATGCACTTTCTTGACCAGGGTGCGAACAAGCCAATTAGTATTCTCTCTCCCCCCCCCCCCCCCCCCCCCCCATTGTGACATATAAGAAGAGCCCTTTTCCCATCTTGTAGCCCATCTTGTTGATCGTCACCATCTAGTCTGGAACTGACTCCGCCCTGTTAATCCATAAATAGGTGGAAAGAATGAAGGCTGGCTGTTGGTTAGAACACACCTACTTATCTTAGCTAAAACGCTAAAGTGGCTAATGTTAATTATATATTCCAATGTTACCTTATATTTGATTGAACTCTGTCATCCGTACACCTTTATACACTACTAACCGCTATGCTACTGTAAAATCCGGAAGTTATTTCAGAGCAGATGAAGTCGATTTTTTTTTAAAGAAAAATAAAATACTGGATTGGTCTCTATAGCAACTGATACTTAAGATTTGAGTATTGGTATCGTTATCGCAAAAAGAAAAAGTGACATTGTGTCATGTTTAGCCAAAATATTAATATGGAAAACAATACATTATATCAGAATTTCCCTTTGTAAGTAGTCTTATTACTTGCATATGTACAGTGTGTTACACGTTTTTATAAAAGGTATTGGCAAACTATTAAATTTTATTTTACTTTGCAGGTACAATTTCGGGTTAAAAACTACAGGGTGTGTAAACTTTTGCTCTTAAAAAAAATATAGTGGACAGTCTGTGTTTAGTAAGTATAAAGCTCAGGTACTGTATATTCCACATATGATTCCACATATGATTCCACGTATTTCTCTGAGATATCTGTTTTAATGATAATATATTCATGTATAATAACAGATGGGTGGCACGTTTGCGTAGCGGTTAGCACCGTTGCATTGAACCTCCAAGATCCGGGTTCAATTCCCGCCTGAGAGTCTGTATGCATGATGTTCTCCCCATGCATGGTAGGTTTCCTCCGGGTACTCCGGTTTCCTCCAACAGTCCAAAGACATGCAGATTAGACTAATTGGCGTTCCCAAATTGCCCTGTAGTGTGTTAATGAGTGTGTGTATGTGTGCTTGATGGGCACCCCATCCAGGGTGTACGCTGCCTCGTCCCCTAGGTCTTCTGAGGGGCGCCCCTGCGAACTTGTATACAGGATAAAGTGGTATAACGATGAATAAGTGATGAAATTGTGATTGTCAGTCGGGCACTTGGTTAGATTTCAACTTTAAAACTAAGCCAAATTGAGGAAATCTTTGTAATTTTTTTTAAATAAGTACACTATTTATATAAGTATACTCAAAAAATAAGTTTTTTGTCACATCCTTAATAGCCTGCAATGACAGTGCCGTTGTTGTGCTGGAACGTATTTGTACCATCAGTTTAGGAAAGAGCCACATATGGGAGTGATGGTCAGGTCTGGACATATTTTTTGGGCATGTAGTAAATCATCTGAGTCAGTTCCTGGTAAACCAGTTAGACTGTTGAACCCCAACATACATCATAATCCGTCACATATTTCACCCTGCATTAGGAGAACTGACAGCCGGAGACCTGAAAGCTGTGAAACTGCAGCTGCAGCGGGGTGAAGGATTTAATCTGGGGCTGGTAGGTTGATGGTGTTTTTGTATTCATTCTCTCTCTCTCTCTCTCTCTCTCTCTGTGCAAGCGAGAGATAAAGAAGAAGGAGGAAAGTGAATTTAAGATAGTCAATAAAAGGAAAAGTACTACATAGTATATGTATAGTATATCTTTGCTGTCTGTGTGTGTGTGTGTGTGTGTGTGTTTGTGTGTGTGTGACAGAATGGTGTGTGCACATGAGTGGGTCGACTATATGGTGCTGTGATAGCAACATCAATATGGTCTGGACGGGAGTGAGGGTCCGTGCCACTGGTAATCTGTCTCACAGTAGGGGTGGAGGGTAAAGATGCGAGGAATGGCAGATGGAGGTTAGATGGAACTGGTCAATATGACCAATCACCACAGAGCCTTGGTGCCTCGGTGTAGGGTTAGTGTGGCGTGACAGACAACTGGTTTTATGGTTTCCTTGAGGGAATAGCGGCATGCTCGGATATGACAATGCGGCAGATAGGACAGGGACGACATTAGGACTTGTTGATACGCTAGTGTCTGGATTCTTGTGATATGAGCACAAACAGGACTAAATTTTTCAGGGGTGAACATCTGCTTGTACTGTAAAATCATAGCAACAGCTATCTGGAGACAATCGATTCATTATTAAACACGCATACTCTTTAACATCAGTATCGGTTATTGCGCAATGATAAAACACCATGCCATTGGCTTTATAAAATGTTCTGTAAAAATTTATGTCGCAGTTTGTTGTTCTATTACTTTTAATCTGCCCCATCTAGGAACCTCTGTAGTCCAACTAGCGACCGTAGAGGTGATTACCACTGTATGTATTCCCACATACTACAGGCAATTTTGGAACACCATTTAGCCTAATCTGCATGTTTTTGGACTGTGGAAGGAAACTGGATTACCCATAGGAAACCCACCAAACACGGGGAGAACATGCAAACCCCAGGCACACAGACCCCGAGGTCCAAGGCAACAGTGCCAACCACTATGCTGGCTGAACCTGACAAGATGTGTCTTGGTCAGTCACATCTATCTCATCGCATCACTTAATTAATTGAATATTACCTTCCATGGCTCAGAAACCTCTTATATTTTAACATATCTGACAGAGGCCTAAGTAATAAACATACTCACACTTAATCATGCATAAGGCATAAGTAATAAAGTATATATACTTTATACTATATACTTAAATATAATTGAGGCAGAAGTAGTTAAATGCTCATAATAAATGAGACATGAGTCAGAAGTAATAATAATACTTGCTCTAATGAGTAAATATGGCATATGTACCAAAAATACTCACACGAAATGCTAAATCAAGCAGACTTACACTGGGGTTAAGTCCAAATGAAACCCTCATACAGTATGTTGAAAATATTTTGAGTAAAAAATGCATTTAACAGTAGGCAGTAACTTAATCTACTGACCTTCACAGCTTCACCTAGCATATCGTAAACATGCTCAGAACACTTACATTAGAAGTAATCTAATGCCAAGAATAAATTTTAACTTGAGACTTTAAGACTTGACTTGGGAAAAGATCTAGATTCAAAATTCCAAGTACAAGGTCTACAGAATGCATATCATCTTTGCATCGTTGTAAAATCGAAAGAACGTAAGACACAAACCATCTGTATGGTCACTTAATAAACAAGGTAGAAGTTTCAGAAATCCTAAAAATGATATACTGTATGAGGCAACAGTAACAAAAATACTTAGATGAAACAAAATACAAGGCATTGGGAGCAAAAATACTCACGCTAAAGAAACAAAGCAGAAGAACAATAATATTCTCTAAACAAAAAGACAAAAAAAGCCCACATTAACTGATAAATGAGGCAGAAACAGCAAAAAAGTCTTAAACTATAACAACTAAAACAATAAAAGTATTAGAAATAACAAACTTTTTAAATTTTATGATAAAAAATAAAAATACTCAGACTAAACAGTAATGTTTGTGTTTGTGGTGGTAAAAAACTGCAGTTCCTCTATAACCCTAAAGACGCTCTGAATTGTGCAAACATTGGGAAGTCGTACAACATCCTGTGTCGTACAAGCAAATTTTTTGTTAAGTTTGTTTAGAATGAACAAAATCTAAAATGTATATAAGCAATATGGCGATACTATATATATAGTGAATAGCGAACAAACTATAGAGTACCTACCTTTTCTGGTTTGACTGAATTGTCGTTGTGTTTTCACATTTGGTATTTTGTTTCTGGATATGTTGTTGTGTTTTCTGACTTGTTATTTTGTTTTCTGTTTTGTTATTTTGTTTTTGAATTTGTTATTTCTTTTTGGTTTTATTTTGTTTTTGAATTTATTTTGTTTTGGGTTTTGTCATTTTGTTTTTGTTATTTCGTTTTTGAATGAATTAATTTGTTTTCTGTTGTGTTATTTAGTTTTTTTATTTGTTATTTGGTTTTTGGTTTGATTTTGATTTTGAATTAATTTTATTTTAGGTTTTGTAATTTTGTTTTTAAATTTGTTATTTTGTCTTTGGTTTTGTAATTTTGATTAATTAATTAAACAAAATTAATTTAATTAATTGTTTTCTGTTATGTTATTTTGTTTTTTAATTTGTTATTGTGTTTTAGGCTTTGTTATTTTGTTTTGCACTTCTCTGGTTTCCTCCCACAGTCCAAAGACATGCAGAGTAGGCTAATTGGCAAAAATTTGCATAGTGTATGAATGAGTTTGTGAGTGTATGTATGTGTGTGCCCTGTGATGGATTGGCACCCCGTCTAGGGTTACCCACCCCATGCCCTAAGTCTCCTGGGATATGCTCCAGGCCCCCTGTGACCCTGAATACAGGATAAAGCCGTACAGACGATGAGATATAAAATAAAATAAAATATAAAAGTTAGAGAATCACAATACAAATCGAATCAGCACATGGGTATTGTGATAATATTGTATTGTATGATTCCTGGTCACCCCCATCCCTAGTAAACAGGAAACATGTAGGCAGAATTAAAAAAAAAATGCTTAGACAAAATAATATAGGCTGGACAGAACAAAAAATGGCCATGCTAAATGATAAACAAAGCAGAAGTAACAGAAATACTCCTGCAATAAAAACAAGGCAGACATAACAAAAATGCTTAGACTAAACAGTAAACAAAACATAATAATAAACTAAACATCAAAAGAGGCACAATTACAAAATGCTTGGACTAAAGTAAACGAGGCAGAAATACCAGAACCAACTGTACCATAAACACCAGCATGGCTCATCTATACACCACATAATAAGTCTTAAACCCACAAAGAAACATTCCTCTTATCATTCCATGAGGTGTTCAGAATGTGTCTTGTTTTAACGAGTGTTCATTAGAAGTTGCTCAGCTGAGGTCGTTTTCCTCAGGGAGAGAGACAGGAGACACGTGTAGATCTGTTCTGAACACCATATCCACAGCTGATGCCACAGTTGGTGCCTTGTTACAGCCAAATGAAGCCCATGGTGACGATAATGGAACAGTCTGACAGTTCAGTGCTAAACACACGCATGAAAGCACATCACAATATGTCCATATTTTTATAAGATAAGACGTCCTTTTTTGGTTTCATCACTATAGACAGGTTGATTTAGTGAGGGAGATTCGATTAGCCCTGATGGACGGAGACACTGATGTTGATATCGAACTAGATATACAAAGGAACATACCGTGGCTTATGGGGAAGAAAGAAAAAAAAAACCCAGAGATGCAAAATCGCAGAATTACTTTGGGTCACGAAGTAGATGTGACTTTGTGATATGACAACAAATACAACTGACTGATTTGTGTCTACTGCTGCTACCTACGGATCTCTTCGTGCTGATGGGCTTTGATGGCTAACTCGGAAAATAAACAGATAGCGGTGAAACCGGTTTGATGAAGCGAACAGTTGGAGGGTGAGAAACGGCTGGTGCCAAAGAAGCATTTCCCAGTCTCGTCTTGCAATGCCAATTAGTGTTGCAGGGAGAGAGTTGTCTAGAAGATGGATGAATAGTGCTGTCAAACTGGGAGCAGATGCCAGGCATTGTATGTGTGTGTGTGTGGTGTGTGTGTGTGCGCGTGCACTCTCACGTCTGTGAGTCTCTCAGCAACTTTGCCATCTTGAGGTAATTTGTTTGGTTCCACTTTTTTAGCTCCTTTTGAGTCTTTGTGTTTTCTGTGCCTGGTCCTTTCTACTGATACATCCTCAAATCTGCTTCACCGCTAGACAGCCTCACAAAAAGCACAATTTTTGTTTCCCAAAATAAGGATTTGGTAGTTTTCTGTCTGTTTTTTTTTTCCTATTATTTTCTTGTTAAATTTTTTGTTTGCTTTTTTCCTGTACTCTTCAAACTGTCTGTAATGTAGCCATAAGAACTTTTGTTGTAGTGTTCTACATGGAATGAGGTTTCAAAACTTTGGCTTGCCATGGCTCTGACAGGCTCTCAGCTCTCTGGTACATGCTGTCGGTATTGATTTTATTATATATATATATATATTTTTTTATGTTATCCATATAATACAGAAAATGTGAGTGCCAAAGAAGCTCCTTCTGAAGTTTATGCAACAAGGAAGTGACTGATCTTGCTTTCCTAAAAATTTCAGCCGTTTTGGAGAGATGGTTTTATATGTACCTCAAAAATGGCTATTTTTCAGCGTTATTCTGTCTCGTTTCAAACAATAATAATACTGTAAAATGCAAATTATTCATATTTCTTCATGAGTATTGATACTAAAATTGGTGTAAGATTCTAGAAGCATATGACTTGCAAAAAATTTTGCTTAAATAGTTTTTTGGTAAAAAAAAAAAAAAAAGTAAACAATCTGTAGTGTCCGTAACCATGTCAAATTCATGTTGTAATATCTTAACAATTATGCACTTTAGAACAATGCACTATTCTAAAATGATTTTACGTCTTTTCATGTGAAATCTAAATTGGCCAAGTATCATCGGAATGACAGTTAAGATTGTTGAAGGATTTTAATTTTAAAAAGTTCCGGACACTACACACATAAAAGGGTATGAAATTGTATTTAGCAAGTGTATTTCTTTTTATCTAAAGAAAATATAAATGTTTATGCACATTTACAAAAAAAAAAAGCTATAGGGATAAGAAGCATTAAGTATTATGAAAAAAAGAGCCATATGATCATATCTAAAAATTAACTTTTTCACCCAGGTGAGACTTTTTAGCACTTTTTACCATATTTGGGCCATCTACAGCATAGCTACTGTATGTAGCCTTATATGCCAATGCAACAAAATGCCATGGAAAGCCTACAATTTGGTCTGTATGGACAGTATTATGATTATTTAAAGTAATGATGATTATATATAAATAACTCTAAGTTGTGGACCTACTGTATAGGTCCCCTAAGGAGAGCCCTCCAGCAGGAATGGTCGCTGCCAAACCATTGTGGTGATGTTAATTTGACAACATTATCATTGTTGTGGTTTAGGTTCTTTTTCAATGCTAGAATTACTTTAATGAAAAGTAAATAATACCAAAAACGGTGGCTTGAGCAGGACTCGGCTTGCTGCAGTGGCAGCACTGTGTATTAACCCCTGGACCACAAGGGAACAGCCTAGTCAAACTTGTAAATGTGCTTACATAACAACAAGCACCATATACACCTTATTACAGTAGAGTAATTTGGGAACTAAGATACACATCATTAATATTTCTGAAAGAAACTGAAGCAAAGAGGTAACATTTACCAATTACACTATAATAGCACTAGCTCTGCCTGAGCCACGCCTTACAGTAGGTCTCTGTACATTTCTGTAGCCCTTTCGTTGACTTCAGTTGCCTACAATAAAAAAAGCTCTAATTTTGAGTAAACTACTAATTACTACAAGTCACATCTAAGTGTTATAACAAAAGTTTGCAAGCTTCCCATAACATTAATTTACATGGATTGTAATGAGAACCAGTTAAAAGTATGGGGTTTGTTCAAAGATTTCACTTTGGATTAGCAATCTATCGTGGTTTGCGAGGAGAAGAAAATTTTGGAATGGAGGGTTATAGGAAAATAATGGAGATTTGGGGTCGTAAAAGTATTTCCACGTCACATTGTGTGACTCTGTAGTACATTTATTGTTTACAGTTATTGTTCATATTAATATATGATAAACATAATCACTAAATCACAGTTATGCTACATCGTTTTCTGATCTACTTTATACAATGCTGATTGAGTTATAGACTGTCGCTGTAAAAGTAAATAAACTTTTTTCAGAACTTTCACATATTTTGTTCGCACCCGGATTAACATAAAGTCATACTGTTTTTCAAAAGTTTTCACAAATTGACTCTGTTTCACCCACAGTCAGGTTCGAGAATAGCTTTCACATTCAGCAGTTTTGGCATAAGGGGGAAGACCTACTAGTGTAGAACAAGTACAAAATGACAAAAGCATGCTTATTGGCTTATAAACCCCTTTTTCTGTCTTTTGTCTCTCGCTCACATACGACCAAAAATGGATACAAAACCCAAAGTGTAGCGCGGAACCATATGGCCCATCTGTGCGTTTTGTTTCAACAAGATAACAGAAGTTGCGTTAACATTTGTGTAGTCGTTCCGCCACCGAGGTCTGATCTGTGGGAGTCAGAAGGGAGAACAGGAAGCTATTATGCTGTTGTGATGTGCTGCTCTGGTTTTGTGTAGTCCTGCTGTGTTGCGCTATGTCACGCTGAGCTGAGTTGTGTTGCTACGTGATGCACTCAGTCGTGTCATTCTGCGTCACGTCAGATTGTGCTGTATAAGCTCGGCCCGTGCTGTGCCTCTTGTGCCATTGTTTTTATCTTTATGATTTTATCTTTATGTGCCGCAGCTGTACACGACATATTTACCGGGAAAAAAGAACAGAAAAATGTAAACATGGTTATTATGCAAGTCAAAGGGCAGTTATTGAATTTCGTCGCTGTTTTGGTTTGTAACATCTTTTTAACTTATTATAGTTTAATTTTATTTATTGATCATATTTTTTTCCTTCTCTTTTTCTACTCATTCCTTTTGGAAATGGTTTTAACACGCCATAGACATGCAACTTCTTATTATGCAAAATTAACAGACATTAAGCTAGGTCTTCAGGAGGCATGGAGGCTTAGTGGTTAGCACGGTTGCCTTGCACCTCCAGGGTCTGGGTTCGAATCTCGTCTCGTATTTCACCCAAATGAAGATGGTTCCCTTTGAATCTCCCCCTATTGTGATGTCACATAAGGGAAACCCTCCCTGGCTTGTTTTTCTGGAGGGGCGTGGCTCAATATATTACTGTATATAGACACTGTATAATGGCACTTTCATCTGTCGAAGTTTCAGGTATAAAAAATTATTATCCGAGGGGTATTGTAGCTGCATTAACACACACACCCACAAACACAACTGTTAACTTAGTAAAATATGTGACTTTTAAATGAATTGTCATTATGGTAGTCCTTATTGTATTCCAAATACAGGTATATATATATATATATATATATATATATATATATATATATATATATATATATATATAAATAAAGAAATCCCAGCATATATAAAATCCAAAGATTTACAATAGAATGTCTGTTTAAAACATCTTACGTTGAATAATTCATTAACATATTTGACACATTCCCCATTGACAGAGTTTAACAGCTGCCTGTCATTATGAATCTGAATTATGAATCAGTTAAGTAAACATGCTTTCTATGGGGTTTTTTCCCTCATTACTCAGAAACGTGTTAAGAAACGTGTAAAGTCGTAAGCGTAAGAAAAAGACGGGATGTAAAAAAAAAAAAGAGAAAAAATGACAATGACAATGAAACGTGAAATGTTTTTCATTTATGCTATGATTTAAAGTTTGAAGATGGAACAGAATCGAGGCAAGAATCATAAATCAATAAATCAACAGCTGTATAAATGATTTAACAGGATAGCAAGGTGCCTGTAACTCTTCTTCTTTTTTTTTTTAAAGTAGGTCATCATTCATGATTTAACAGCAGTCCTGTTCTAGATTCTGAACAAAGCTGGTCAAATATCGATCGGAGACTGTCCTCAGTGGTATCATCAAATAGCTAATCATTGCTGTAAGAATTGTGAAATTGTACGATGTTGAAGCCTGAGGTTTCCACCCTGCTGTCACACTGCTCTGTACTGTGCTATTTTGCTAGTTCGCCTCTGTCTGTGCTCCTATATTTGGGTGCAACTGGCCACTTTCAGCTCTAATGACCCAAAAAACAACTTAACTCTCTCTCTCTCTCTCTACCACCTACACACACACACTCACACATGCAATCCTGGTACACACACATACACGGTCTATCCAAGCACACACTATAGTCCTAAAGCAATTTCTTTTTTATTATTATTATTATTATTATTATTTAGCGTTAATGTATGTTTCCTGTTTTTTTCCACATTTGTTAATTTTCCAAAGCACAAGTTCGTCAGAAATAGCACGACAATATGTGTAACGACCGCCGTGCCTCCCTCAGCTACATAAACCCCGAAGCTTCTTGCTCCTCCATCAGAAGAGCTGTGTCGGGACATTAAGCTCATAGCAGGGGTCATGATTGCGACGGAGGGTTTATGGCTCTGAAATGGCTTTCTGTCTCCTCCCCCAACCCCCTTCGGTCCTCAAGCTTGGAACTGTACAGCTAATGAGGGAATGTGCTCAAACAACTGCGACAAGGAAAAAACCTCAACAAGATGCCGTCTTGTTGCTCATCAAGGTCAGACAGAAGGTCTGGGTTCAGTCAATGCTCAGTGCCATGGCGTTGCTCCATCTGCTCTACCGTGGCTCGAAAAAAAATGATCACAGTGTGTTGGACGGATGAACCGGATCGGACCACGGCGCTGTTCTGGAACATGTGGACCTACTGTACACTCACTAGCTATTTCATTATGCTCGTTAATGCAAATATCTAATCAGCCAATGACATAGCAGTTCAAATCGAGCATCAGAATGGCGAAGAAGTGACTTTGAACATGGCATGGTTGTTGGTGCCAGACAGGCTGATCTGAATATTTCCAAAGCTTTTGATCTACTGGGATTTTCACACAACTGTCTCTAGGGTGTACGGAGAATGGTCTTAAAAAGAGGAAATATCCACTGAGAGGCAGTTCTCTGTGTGAAAATGCCTTCTTGATGCCAGAGGTCAGAGGAGAACGGCCAGACCGGTTCGCGCTGATGCAACAGGACCTCAAATAACATGGTGAAGAGCGTCTCTGAACGCACAACATGTCGAACCATGAAGCAGATGGGCTACAGCAGCAGAAGCCCACGCCGTGTGCCACTCCTGGCAGGAAATTGAGGCTACACATATCATGGGCTCACCTAAATTGGACAATAGAAGATGGGAAAAACATTGCCTGGTCTGATGAGTCTGGATTTCTGCTGCGACGTTCAGGTGGTCTAGTCAGAATTTGGCGTAAACAAGATGAAAGCATGGATCCATCTTGCCTTGTATCAACAGTTCAGGCTGCTGGTGGTGTAACGGTGTGGGGGAGATTTTCTTGGCATGCTTTGAGCCCCCTTAGTACCAACCGGGCATGGTTTAAATGCCACAGCCTACCCGAGTATCGTTGCTGACCATGTCCATGTCTTTATGACAAAGCTAAAATCATCTCAAACTGGTTTCTTGAACATGACGATGAGGTTACGGTACTCAAACCACCTCCACAGTCACCAGATCTCAATCCAATAGAACACCTTATGTCATGTGACGTAACGGGAGATTCACAAATTTAAGAATTAAGGCAGTACGTTAGGTGTACCTAATGAAGTGGCCGGTGAGTGTATTTTATCATACAATGTTTATGTTCAGTGTCTTGTAAATGCCAGGCAGGAACACCAAGTCAGTCCATCTGTCAGTCAGCGGGGTATCTGAGCACTCCAGCTCTCCAGCAGCTTCAGTGCGCGAGTGTGTGTGTGAGTGTATGTGTGCATGTGTCCTTGTTATTGTAAAAAAAAAAAAAGTTTATGGAAAAATAAAGTTGTTGAGTGTTTACGTACATGGCTTTCAAGCACTGTCTTCCACAAATGCCGCGTACGGGTTGATGGATTGAGCACTTTTCTCATTTAGATCGGCTTAATTACATTTGGGAGACACATTAACTCAGGGTCATTATGCATTCCATGTTAATTGATAATTAATTTGAATGCTTTCCCCACTCTAATTACTTCATTATGCCAGAAAAATAACGCAACATGTAATAATTGTTCAAATCTGACAGGAAATATGAGCGATTTTCAGCTTTAGGACTTTTTGTCAAATTTCACTGTTGGTATTAAACGTGTCTCAAGACTTATAGTATGATGATCATAAAATTCCAAATATACTTAACCTTTCCGACCGATTGGTCTGTTTGTTGAAGCCAAATTTCTCTCTCTCTTTCTTTCTGTCTATTTTTTACTTTTAGTTTTGTGTTAATTTCACAATGCACGTATGCAAATGAACCAAACAGCAATAAAAGGGATGGCTGAAGGGCATGTAGGGCTGAATATGTGCTCAGAAAAGTGTGAGCACAAAATTCACAAAAGTCACTCGAGCGTGGAGAACACAGAAGCGGCTGAATAAGGTAATTATATTACTAGGTTAAAAAAACAGTTGCATGAATCACTTTCAGTTTTTTCGATTTTGTCAGTTCAATTATCCACAACCATGTCGTTTCTGTAGGTCCACAGCTCTGTGCTTTGGCTCAGTTCCTGTTATGTGGCTCAGATTAGTGACTCTCATATGCAAATAAATTAAAAGTTGAAAAAACTATTTAAGTTCAGACTAGTTGCACGTCTAATTGCAAATCTCAATTTTCTGTAGTCTATCCACTAATATTTATCCTCATTCAGTGATATACTTAAATAGACATTCTTTATTCTCTACTGTTTTATATATACTCTTATAATACTCTTTAGATGTACTCTTATAATACTTTTTATGTATACTCTCATAATACTCATTATATATACTCTCATAATACTCTTTATATATACTCTTATAATACTCTTTATATATACTCAATACTCTTTATATATACTCAATACTCTTTATATACTCTTATAATAGTCTTTATATATACTCATAATACTCTTCATATACTGTATACTCATAATAGTCTTTATATATACTGTACTCATAATACTCTATACAGTATATATACTCATAATACTCTTTATATATACTCTTATAATACTCTATATATACTCATAAAAATCTTTATATATATTATATATATATATATATATATATATATATATATATATCACTCTTAATACTCTTCATATACTGTATACTCATAATAGTCTTTATATATACTGTACTCATAATACTCTATACAGTATATATACTCATAATACTCTTTATATATACTCTTATGATACTCTTTATATATAATCTTATAATACTCTTTATACATACTCATAATACACTTCATATACTGTATACTCATAATACTCTATATATACTCTTATAAGACTCTATATATACTCAATACTCTTTATATATACTCATAATACTCTTTATATATACTCATATTACTCTTTATATATAGTCCTTATATATACTCTTATAATACTCTTTATAATACGCTAAGTATTAAGAGTATTTATTTATACTCTTTTATCTTAGTAACTTCTGTTATAGTATGGTCTTCTTGAAAGGTTGTTGTTTTTTTGACAACACTATACACTGATGATCTGTAATTGCTACAACGTGTTTATTTTCTATTATGTTACTATCCTTGCTACTGGATGTTGGAAATTTCTATCTATCCATCTCTTAAAATCTATCCATCTACCTATCTATCTAGTGCACGGGCCCTTAGAATAGCTGTTGTAGTCAGGCTGGCCACAAGGGTTCAATGTTAATGAATTAAACACAGCAAATTAATACTTATTCTCTAGTTTCTTTCATATTTCTTGAAAAAGCCAACTACTAAAGAATGCAATAAAAAGATGTTTATATCATCAATATCATCACTGCAATTTACCATGCTGCCAACAGAGGGTGCTAAATACAAAAACTGCTTCTTTAAATCATAACTGAGAATTACACAAGGGCTGTTCAAGTCAAACTGGGACTTTTGATTGCATGACACTTACATAAGCTTTCAAGCACAGTACGGTCATGAGACTGGTGTAAATGTCCTATGTGAGGTGGCTCAGAGCCCACTGTAGTCGTAAACTTGATCCTTGAAGATCAATAAATAAATAATGGCCAACTTGTGGAAGAGTCTGGGAACTGGTGTTCACCAACACCACTTTAATGACATTATAGAAACTTGTCTGGGAGTGAGAGCCCCATCCCTCGTGCAGTCCTGACCTCGACCTTGCTCCAACTGATTTCACATATTTGGGCTATTAAAGGAGTTCCTGAGAGGCCACCGTTTCAGACATGAAGCAGGTAGTCTGATCATGACTCCGGCGTACTGAGAAAACTTTCTACCTTGCTGGTGTCCAAGCACTTAGTGAAACACTGGGATAAGAACATTAGTGTAGCAGGGGATTATATAGAGTAATAAAAGTGCACTGTTATACTGCACAATCAAAAGTCACAGTGAGAGTTTGGCTTCGTATTATGACTGCAGATTGTTTTTAAAATTGTTCAAAATCTCATATAGGAACATAATATTTATGTTTTAAGATCCGGGACATAATATACAGTAATAAAATCCATACTTTAGTGCCTCGCTGTGCTTCGTCTTTATAAGTCTCGTCCCCAAGTTATACAAGTTCAGTAAATAATAAATGTGAATTTAGTGCACTTCTTTAATGCGTAATGCGTTGCACTTTAACAATTCACCTTCAGTGGATAAAAAATCATTACCGCACATCAGAAGGTTGTTTTAACTTGTCTTTCCCTGTTTAAATCAGAGGTGTCCAGAAAAAAAAAGTTCTGTAATGCAACACATAAATCCTCAGACTGATGGCTGAGTGTCGGGTGACTCAGTTAATCCCAACACCGTGTGTTGGTTCTTAATGAGCCTCTCCTGCTACAGCTCTCTGAACCAGCCATTTACATCTGACTCAGTCAAACCCTCTCTCTCTCCCTCTCTCTCCATCTATCGCTCTCTCTTTCTGGATAAGTAAATATAATTTGTTGCAATCCTAAAGCACTTTCCTGCTCATAAATTCTGACATTCATTATTTACGTCTCTCTCGAGTTAAAGCCTCAAAGTACACTGACGCCCTTTATGTGCCACAGCGCTCCAGTGACCCTGAAAGAATTCGATGACCCAGAAAGAAAAAAGAAGAAGAAGAAGAAAGAAAAAAAAAGATGTGTCTGAATGTCTGTTTCCTTGTTCACGCATGTACTCTGAGAGACACAGATAAAACAGAAACCTGACAGTGTGGTTAAGCAAGGAAATTACCATTCTCTTTATCTCTCTCTTTATCTCCTTCTCACTCCTCTTTTCTTCCTTGTGCTTTCTCTCTCTCTCTCTCTCTCACTCGCTCTCTCTGTTCCTCTTACTAAACTGACTTGAATTTGGTAATTCAAACCAAATGTTCATCTGTTATCAATAGAAGAGCTGAAAGCAGCTACGCTATGTAGTCCAGGAGGTACGTCACGCCGAATGCATTAAAAACGTTTGAACGTTTTTCTTTGTAATGCATGTTTTTTTCAACTGGGTGATATTTTTGTGACATTTATATACACAGTACATATGCAATATAGAAGCTGTATATTTATAAAGCATATATACAGTATAGTCCTAGGACAGAATATTCTAACAGATTAATCACACACACAGAGGTCTTCAACCCAAACCCCCCCCCCCCCACCCCGTCTTCAACCTTCACACCAATAAAAGGGGGAATAAGGACAATTTGGGACTATTCAAAGGGCTTCTGAGTGACAAGAGACCCGTTAAAAATACTATGGCAAAAGGTTTGGACTCATCGAGTTTAGGGGCCCTGAATCTTCAATGGTGCCCCTGTTCCCACCCATCTCAACCCCTCCCTTCCCACCTTCCCAGTCCCACCCCCCTCCCCATTTAGAAATGGCAAAATAATTACGCGAACAACTCAGAAAATTACTAGAATTTTTTTCTGTATATTCTAATATGTAATCAAGGAATATCATAAGGAATATAAAAATAAAAAAATAGCATTTGAATGTGTATTTTAATAATAATAAAATAATAATAATAATAATAATAATAATAATATAATATTATTATTATTATTATTATTATTATTATTATTATTAGGTCCAAAATATTTAAAGTTGACCAAATTTACAAAAATTCGCATTTGAATTACAATTTATAAATATATAACAATGTGACTTTTCTTTCTTTCATTCTTTTTCTTTTTTAATTTTCAGAATTATATCTGCCACATCTGTTGTTAGTTATAATCATACAGTACACAATGTAGTCTTTGTACACACTCACAGTACTGTACATCTCTGCCTATTTTTCTAGTAACAAGAGATGATTATTTCTAACCCCTTTATGTTGCTATTCCGTAAAGTAGACAGAGTCTGACAGGTAACGTCCAGAATTTTTTTGTTTTGTTTTTAAATGATTACAATTTCCAAACACAAACCACTGCATTTAAGCATTTTTGGCACCACAAACTCCAGAATAAATAAATAAATACTTTCTAGGAATCTTTCCAAGAAAGAAATCAAATTTCAGTAGTTCTGATTGTCTTTTTTTTCTTTTGTCTCCTTTAACACACACAAGCTTCCGTTAAAGAGCACACAGTGTCATTTCCACCTGCCTCTTTTATTATAGTGGATGTCAAACGCTGTACAAAGCACTTCTTAAAGTAAATCCCGACCATGTCTAAGAACTAACAACTCACTTCAAAGACTGCTCAGTTCAAAGATTAAAGAGAGAAAGTGAGAGCAGAAAATAAGGTCGAGGTACCTACGGAAAATGTATAATTACCTGAGATGTCATGTTGTTGAGGAGTGACGTGTTGAGGTGAGGCGAGAGCGGAGCGTACCTGAGTGGTCTCAGATGTGTGAGGTATGTCCCCGCTGGAGCCTCCCCGCTGATCGTCTCTCGTGTCTAGATTTATGTTTTCCTTTCGCGTTCCATCCCTCACTTTGCTGTCTCTTTGTGATCTATGGTTTACTTTTGTCTTCCTCATGCAACACCAGAATCAGGCTGTGTGAACGTCTGACAAAGTGTGAATATGCATTCGAGAGAAAGAGAGAGAGAGAGAGAATGCTGGTCGAAGGATCTCCAGTGGAGTGTGTGTGTGTGTGTGTGTGAGTGCAGCACGCCGTACGAGAGTGAGCGTGTGACTGAGTGAATGAGATAGAGCGAGAAGGAAGCAGCACAAACATGACGTCTCTGTGGGAAAGCCTCCTTCCCCTCTCTCTCTCTCTCTCTCTCCCTCCTTCCTTCCTTCCACCCCTTCCATCCCTCCCTCCTCCCATCTTTCCTTGCTACTTCTTTGCTCTCGCTCTCTTCTTATCCCACACTCCCATCTTCTACTCCCCTTTCCCTTCTCCATATCTTTTATGTCTTTTCTTGACTTGACTTTTGTCATCCTAACCCAGGAAATCGTTCTTTCGCATGCCTCCCCATGCTCGTTAGCTGCTGCTCCATTTTTAGAATGCAGACAGCATTTTTGTGTTTTAGGGGGGTGGGGGATTGGGGGGTTGAACATATTTGCCTAAAAACAAACGACGATCATGAATAACTTAAACGCAGCTGGCACAAAGCAGGGCGCATATTTGATCTGTTCATCTCTGAACATTAACTTCATGGGAATACATACTCTGGATTTCAACCGTGGAAATTAAACCTTGCAGAAAAGCTGAATTGTTTTTCTTTACTAGGAGGGAAAAAAAAAGTGAAAATGTAAAAATTCGATACTCTTGTATAGAAATACTACTGGATAATATTTTCCAATTTCAATATAACATTATTTTCAATCATTATTTACATAAACCATGTTCACCTGGCGTTCAAGTTAAACCTGGACTTCTGTTTTGATTATAACAGTTATAACTGTTAAAACTCTCTTTATTTCTCTATATAATCCCCTGCTACACTAATGCACTCGCTGGCCTCCCAGGAACCCCTTTAATGTGGAAGTGGCTTGAAGTGAGGTCAGGACTGTATGAGGTTGGAGAAATAATGTACATTATTGTAATGTACAAAGCGTTCGTGAATGATTGTGCAGTTACCACAGACAAAATGTTCAAGAAACAGGGGTTCCACTCGCCCAATGTCCATGGTAACGACTGCAGTGGGCTCTGAGCCACCAGGATCATCACTCACGGATGTATAAAACGCTGGCACCATTCAAAGGTTTTTCTATGACTTAGAATCTCATTACCGTAATGTGCTTTAAATATTTTTTGTGAAATGTCAATCAGTTGTACAGCTTCATTCACAAGTCCCGGTTTGACTTGAACGCCCCTTGCATATTCATTTATCCAATCAGTCAATCGTGCTTCACCAGTGTAATCGATAAAAAAACATACAGATACAGGTGAAGAGCTTCGGGTGACGTGTGAATGGGGAAATGTGTGATCTCAGTGGCTTGTATCGTGGCATACTGTAGGTGTTAATCACAAACCTGATAATCAGAAACTGCTGATGTGCATTTTTCACAAACAATGGCCTCTAGATTTCACACAGGATGGTTGCTCCAGTAATCACCATTTATAACCACGGTCAGGAAAAAACATTTCAGAATGAACAGCACCAGACCTTGAGATAGATCCTCTACAGCATCAGAGGATCACATCAGGTTTGACTCATCTGGAACATAATAATAAAAAAAATACTAGAGAAACTTTGTCAAACTTTAAACAATGACGTAATCTATGAATATTTATGATATGCGAATTTGCGCATCTTTAATAGCTATGAATTTATTTATTTACAGTAAGTCAGATTTCTGTGTGTCAGTGTTGATTTGTATCGTCTTTGTATCATCTTCTCATCAGTTAACTGTAGAACTGATAAAATATATATAATTACAATAACAACTATGAATTTCTCCATCAATGATATTAATAATCATCTGCATACGTTCTGCAGACTTAATAGATTATAGGAAGATCCTCTAGAAGACACGGTGCCAGTCAAAAGTTTGGACACAAGTTTGGATTTAATGTTTTTTTCTACAGTCTAGAATAATATTGGATTTTTCAAAACTGTATAATAACACATATGGCGTTCTTGAACAGTTCTTGCAAGAACAGTATTGTCAACCATCAAGCACCATGATGAAAGTGTCTCTCATGAAGACCTTCCCAGGAAAGCGAGACCAAAACCTACCTCTGCTGCACAGGAGAAGTTCATTTAGAGTCACCAGCCTCAGAAATCACCAATTAATCAATTAACTGCACCTCAGATTAGAGCCGTTATGAAGGATTTACAGAGCCAATACATCTCAATATCAACTGTTCAAAGGAAATTATTGTACATTTTGGATAAATGCCTTCAGAATTGTTTTACAGTGTAGTAAGAAATAAAAATCAGGAAAGCCCATAGAATTAGAAGGTGTGTCCAAACATTTGACTATGTCATGTACATACAGTATTGACCTGTAAAATATTTACTGATCTCATGACAGCTATTATGAGATGCATAATAGTTAGATGTTAGAGGTAAAGATCTTAACCTTTTATGCACAGGTGTTAAAGCACAAGCTTCTTTAAAAAAAAAAAAGGACTATGATGTAATAAAAATGACACCCTTAGATATAGGAGATTTGGAATATTGGCATGGCCAGTACTGCTTTGAATCATTGGGAATTTGTTTAGTCTAAAACATACTCAATACTCAAAGTTGTGGACTATTGTTAATAGTTCTAGTTGTGGATTCCTTTTCGGACATGAATACCTGACATAACGAATGAGCCTAGGACATGTGTGGCAGCCATCGTCCACAGTTATACACATAATTAAACGCTGATTTTTTCCCCCCACAAAAGTACTGATAAATGTTCTACTTGAGGATTTCTTGTTGTGTTTTGGTGTGTTGTTCATTTTGTCTCCAGTAGCTTGCGGGTAAGGTTGGATCTAATAAAAAATAAAAAAATGGTTTGTTCCGCCATAATCAATAGAATCTTTCATTCAAACCTTCCACCCATGCCACCGCCTCGGCAGCGTTCCCTCTCCCAGACTTCAACCAGATTAGACCATTACAGCTTTGACAATGGGCCGTTTGAGAGCGGTAATCTTCCTCAGCCGTATGAGCCGTGACAGAGGGAGCGTACAAGGCGTAACAGAGGGGTGGGGGTGCTAAAAAAACAACAAAACAGAACTCCCAACTGGGCGAAAATACAAAGATGTACCCCAGGAACCACGCCCTTCTCCCTTTCACACGTCTCTTCATTTCTGGGGGTAGGTACAGTACGGAAAGGCTTCACAGGGGGTGAACTTGTCTCAACCCGCTTCTTTCCGTCTTTAATACCCTGGGGAGATGCTCAATCCCTCCCCAGCTTGTCTGATTTGCTTGTTCACTTCGTTTCCTGCATTTTGATAATGAGTTCGAAACCCCCAGCAGTACACGCTCACGAGGGCTCGCAAAACTTGTGTGCTATTTCCATGTTTTACTGTACGTTCCTCCGCTCTCATTTTGATATCACATGGCACAACTCAACTAAGTCCAAGTGAACTGCTTTTTTTTCCCCGGGGGCTTTTTTATGGGGATTCCTTTGTTTTTTCTTCAGTGAAGCATCTTTTTGTTTCTTGCTGAAAAGGAAGGAGGAGGGCAGACCCCAAACTCGCAGAGGGTGGGCCGCTTCTAGGGTTTAGACGTTGAAATAAAGACAAGTATCAGACTAGATAGAAAGGCTCTTGTGAATTCTTGACTGGAGCATCAAGACATTGAGATAGCATTAACGCGAGAACCATTCTAGCATTCTGTACTTGTCATTGCAGCGATATATATATATATCACCTGATGCAGAATACACCATCCTATTTGGAACTTTCTTTCCATGGGAGCCTCTTCGATTTGTCTCTATGATGGAGTGGAATTTACGGTTGGGTCTGAACCATTCTTCTTAGTTCCAAAACTATTCCCTATGAAGTTTGAATCTGCGGTATCTGGACAGACGACTTGCCAGATGAAATTGGCATGAAATTACCTGATTTAACCAGCGGAGATGAAGAGCATTTTTCTCCACAAGTTTCGATTAAAATTAAAAACGGATAAAAATAGCCCAACCTTTTAGCAAGTCATGAATTATTCATTGACGCAATAACCAACAGTCACTCAAAACTGTGAGGCATAATTAGAGATTTGACACATGGGCATACGAACGCACGCATGCACACACACACACACACACACACACACACACACACACACACACACTGAGGACATTAAAGTACCCCTGGACAAGTCATTCCCGCATCATCATATTTTCAGTAATTTATCTTAGAGTAGTCAGACCAGTCAAACTATGCACTCACTCACTCATCATCTATACCACTTTATCCTGTATACAGGGTCACGGGGGCTTGGAACCTATCCCGAGAGACTTTGGGCATGAGGTGGGGTACACCCTGGACAGGGTGCCAATCCATCGCAGGGCACACACACTCACACCCCATACACTCATTCACACACTACAGGCAACTTGGAAATGCCATATCTGTATATCAGGTGTAGACTCTGGGACGAAACCGGAGTACCCTGAGGAAACCCACCAAGCACGGGGAGAACAAACAAACTCCATGCACACACAGACCCTAAGGCGGGAATTGAACCCTGGCTGTGTAAGGTTACAGTGCTAACTACTAAGCATTAAGTTTTGAGAATGACACAAATATTAGTTTTCACAAAGTGTGCTGCTAAACTGCTTTTAGATCTTTGTTTCAGTTGTTTCTGTGATGTACTGAAATATAATTACAAGCACTTCATACGTTTCAAAGGCTTTTATCGACAATTACATGACATTTATGCAGAGTCAGTATTTGCAGTGTTGGCGCTTCTTTTTCAGGATCTCTGCAATTCGACTGGGCTGCTCTCAATCAACTTCTGGGCCAAATCCTGACTGATAGCAACCCATTCTTTCATAATCACTTCTTGGAGTTTGTCAGAATTAGTGGGGTTTTGTTTCTCCACCCGCCTCTTGAGGATTGACCACAAGTTCTCAATGGGATTAAGATCTGGGGAGTTTCCAGGCCATGGAACCAAAATTTCAACGTTTTGGTCCTTGAGCCACTTAATTATCACTTTTGCCTTATGGCACGGTGCTCCATTGTGCTGGAAAATGCATTGTTCTTCACCAAACTTTTGTTGGATTGTTGGAAGAAGTTGCTGTTGGAGGGTGTTTTGGTATCATTCTTTATTCATGGAGAAGCATGATGAGAAGCAACCCCACACATGAATGGTCTCTTTACTGTTGGCATGACACAGGACTGATGGTGGCGCTCACCTTTTCTTCTCCGGACAAGCCTTTTTCCAGATGCTCCAAACAATCGGAAAGACGCTTCATCCGAGAATATGACTTTGCCCCAGTCCTCAGCAGTCCATTCGCCATACTTTTTGCAGAAGATCAATCTGTCCCTGATGTTTTTTTGGAGAGAAGTGGCTTCTTTGCTGCCCTTCTTGACACCAGGCCATCTTCCAAAAGTCTTCGCCTCACTGTGCGTGCAGATGCGCTCACACCTGCCTGCTGCCATTCCTGAGCAGCTCTGCACTGGTGGCACTCCGATCCCACAGCTGAATCCTCTTTAGGAGACAATACTGGTGCTTGCTGGACTTTCTTGGACGCCCTGAAGCCTTCTGAACAAGAATTTAACCTCTTTCCTTGAAGTTCTTGATGATCCTATACTGTAAATTGTTGATTTAGGTGCAATCTTAGTAGCCACAATATCCTTGCCTGTGAAGCCATTTTATGCAATGCAATGGTGGCTGCACCCGTTTCTTTGCAGGTCATCATGGTTAACAATGAGAGAACAATGATTTCAAGCATCACCCTCCTTTTAACATGTCAAGTCTGCCATTCTAACCCAATCAGCCTGACATAATGATCTTCAGCCTTGTGCTCGTCAACATTCTCACCTGAGTAAACAAGACGATTACTGAAATGATCTCAGCAGGTCCTTTAATGACAGCAATTAAATGCAGTGGAAAGTTTTTTTTCAGGATTAAGTTAATTTTCATGGCAAAGTAGGACTATGCAATTCATCTGATCACTCTTCATAACATTCAGGAGTATATGCAAATTGCTATTATAAAAACTTAAGCAGCAACTTTTCCAATTTCCAATATTTATGTAATTCTCAAAACTTATGGCCATGAATGTATATATACAGTATAGCCACTGATATATATATATATATATATATATATATATATATATATATATATATGCTTGATGCGCCCACGAATATAAATGTAGAATTTAACTGCAAATGTACAGTGCCATCTGTTGAATTTTGGAATGAACTAAAATTTTTATTGCACACTCATAAGAGCGTATTACATTTTTTACAGCACAATCTGTTTAATTTTTTTCAAGGTCAATTTTTTTTAGGATATAAGGGCGTTTTCCATTAAAATTTCAAAATTGCAATGACACAAAGCCTCTATGTTACCTCAAGCTCGGCCAAATACACCCGCGAAAACCATGTTAAAATTCGTTTAATACTTTTTACGTGATGTGTGCACAAACAAACAAACAGACAAACAGGCAAAAATTTCAAAAACCATCTTGATGTGTTCTATTACTCGTCTTACATCCCCACAAATTATTTTTTCGCAAATATCTTCAAAGTACAGACACTCCCACTTTACAGTTTTATTATATAAAGAATAGTTATATATAGTGTATGGCTGAAGTGTATGGTGCTCATTCTGCCACAAGTGTGTTAGTCGAGTTAATCGCTGATATCAAGTGAGAAGGCCTGGTAGACCTCAGCGTCCCATTTCATTCCAAAGGTGTTTAGTGGGGATGAGTTCAATCAAGACTCTGTGCAGCATACAAAGACATTCTGTACAGTTGTGTGCTTCTAAACAGTTTGGGGGAACCAAATATGGCTGTGATGGTCAAGTCTTTACACAGTTTTGGCCATATAGTGTACGGTGGCTAACATTCTTTATGTGGAATTGATGCAAATATACATTTAGGCTACGTTCACACTACATCCGATTTCCTGACCAAATAAATGTTTTTTTTTCATTGTTGGAGAAAACACACGTCATTTCACCACTTCTTTTGCTCTCATCTACTGTATACTTCCTTTCCATCTTGCTTTTACACCTTTAGCTTTCCTTTGCCGCTACACTCAAGTTCTACGGCCATTTCATTTGAGATCTCTTCACACGCAAAGTAGTTCTGATATGCACCTTCTAACTTTGCTTGTAATTCTGTTTTTTACGGCAGCATGACCCGAAATTTTTTGTAAGGTGTAATGCCATTTGTTTGATCACCGGAGCTCAATCTGTAGCGCTGTAACCCACATTTACAAGCGCACAGACCCATAACACCTCCATTATTTTCTACCGTTGTTACCTTTTTATGTATTCCAAATAACAATAAAGAATGTTTTACTGTCTCACTTCTGTTTAGCTACCAAAGCAAGCTGTTCTGCTGAAATCCTCTTTACTTGCGCATTGTTCCGGTGTGCTAAAGACGCGCTACAACGATACCTCACACTCCCGCCAACTGAAATCCTCCTTCACCGTCATCCACCATCTTTCCTAGTACAAAATTGTGATGAGTATTGATGTAATAAAAGTCACATGACTTCTGACTGTTCACACTGAGGTTGTGTGGCAAAAATCAGACATTTATCTGATCCATATATGGAATCCGATTTAAAAAGATCAGGTTCCATGTGGTTCACACAGGCATTAAAAAAAAAAAAATCACATCTGAGTGTGAATCACATAAAAGAAAGACTGATTTGGGCCACTTTGGTCATCAGAACCTGACCATACTGACCTTATATAAATCTGAACACCTGCTCATTCAAACCATGCAATTATTCACACAACCAAATGTGGTAGCATGATTTCCATTTCCGGTGCCAGAGAATCAGAAATCTTACACAGAATGGTGTGAGAACCAAAAAAACATCAAAGTCTGTGTGTGGAATCACCTTCTTGATGAAGCCTTCAGACAAGCATGATCAGACCCGTCTGAGCTGACAACAAGGCTACGGGAACTTTTAAATAATTTCCTTGAATTCCAACATCATGTCTACAAGTAATCTTCACCTAAAAGTTCCTTATTCTTTATTAGGAAATAAAAAATAGAAAAAAAGAGTTTTTATAGGTTCGCTTGTCATATGTCCTCAGATTGCTCTGTTTGTACCTCTCATGACTATTATGGAGGTTAATGCTGTTCATTGCAGGTTTTTACCAGAAAGCACTTTGCAGCAAATGCTTGCTTTTAATGTCACAGCAGATTTACAGACCACACATATATAAAAGCTATAGATGCATAAAATGTGACTGCAGTCTTAGAAATAGTTATAAGCGCAAGCGTGATAGACTGTATGTACATATACACACACATATATATATATATATATATATATATATATATATATATATATATATATATATATATATATTTGGATTAGTCTATAGAGAGTGTACACTAAAAAGCATGCTCACTGAACGCCTTTCCTGATGCATTAGAAGTCCGGTTGTAAAATCTCTGCTGACACTGCATGGCTGGTTAAGCATGCTGGACAATCATAAGAATCTTTTTTATTTATTTATTTGTTTGTGCTCCTGAAGTCTCACCGAGACAGTATGTCCTGTCCGCTTTATGCTTGTGTGAATAGTTAAAGACGAACAAAGCCCACGCGTCCGTTTGCTTGTTACAAAAACCAGCTACAGAGCACCAAAATCCATTTTCCTCATTTGGCAAGAACTGTCGCTTTTGCATTCCAACCGGTTTAGCCCTTTTTTGCTACCTAGTGAAGGTTCGATTCAACCCAGAAGGGCTGAGCAGGGGCTAATTATTGCTAGATCACACGGGTTTTTCTGTTTATGCCCACTCGAAAGTGATCTGTCGCTTAGAGACTTCCGTGCTGAGTGTGTTATTGCAGCACGTTGCAGCCGGCTGAACAGGAATGCTCACACCTGAGTAAAGAGGCCCCAACACAATCAGCAGACAATGATCCGAGACACACTCTACCACCGCCGGTTTCTTCGTCTGATGGGGTAACTCTGAATAAAGAAAAGGAAATGGAAATCTTGTGCGCTCGCTCCTCAGAAAACATTAGGTCCACATCAGGTGTTGCAATTTTCTTTGCAAAGCTGGAGAAAACCAAATTTCACTCATGGCTTTGTTGAAAAAATGCCAGAATGTCTAGACGCATAATGGCTGGATAAGGTAGCGTGTCTGAAATAGAAAGTTGCTACAGGAAGATAAATGGTGGAGTAGCCGTTGAGAGTACCTGACTCCGGCAGCTTAAAATTTTCAACCCACTTGAAACAATTAAGAAAGAATTAGGGTGTTGACCATAATTCAATATTGGTTTAAGCCAGTTTACGGTATATTAGCCCTGATTTGAGCATGCTATCTAATTAAATTGTTTACGGTCCACAGGTTAGACTTAATTGGGTTAATTGGGCTAAATTGGGTTTTTGCTTCAGTATATGTTTTTTTAGCTTTCTAAACAGGTTCTATCTTGTAAAGAGGTTCTAAGTGCTACAGTAGAGAGCTTTCTAAAGAAGTTCTAATTTCAGGTTTATCTTTAGAGGGACAAAATAAATACATATTTCAAGTGTTAACTGGAACATTTATTCCAAAAATATAACAACCAAAAATGATTATTTACAGAAAAGCCATAGAAGAATCTTTTGATTGAGGGAATATTGTTGGTTTCACACACACACACACACACACACACACACACACACACACACACACACACACACAATAATCTGAAAACATGATTATGGGAAAATGATCGTGCAGTGTATTGTGGCAACAACAAAACCTTTGGGGAACCAAGAATGCTTTTTGTAAGGCTTTACTCTAAATGTCACCTATATTGTAGCTGCAAGGTCAACACTAAGGCCCATGTTCTCACTACATCAGCAAAAAAAAACTGGGTGAATGCGGTAAGAACATGTACAACTTTGCAGTAGATTTTTTTTTTTGCATTAAGGATGTAATATTGTCTCCCTTGACATGGAGCTGTTGTGCTTGCTTTTGGACATGTCTAAAAAAGCACTGGTGAGGACATGATCAAAGCAAGACTTAATAAGGACGTATTACTGAGAGCATTGGCCATTTAATGAGGTAACTCCTAGGGACTTCATTGACATGGCACACATGGTACAAACAGAAAGGTTTGGATGGAGTTCTTATGGTTGAGTGGTTATCACAGTGGACAGCTTCTTTTTTTTTTTACAAAGCCCCAAAGTTATGGAATAGCCTTCCAAATACTGTTCGTGACTCATATACAGTCTCAGTGTAAGTCTAGGCTAAAAACTAATTTATTTAGCTAAGCATTTTTGTAAATAGATTAGCCTTAGGTAAAGGAGCAGATCTGGGGGAGTCATGGACGTAGAGTATTCTGGTGAACTGGTATGTTTAGATGCTGTCTTCCCCACTCTCACTGATCACTCAGGTTTGTTGATGGTGAGGTGATTGGTCGCTTTACATCTCAGGGAGCCCTCAGTCTGTGTTTCCTTCTGGCTCTCCCTTTTAGTTAAGATGTCATAATTAGTCCCTGCTTGCACTCGTTCACTTTATACATTATCTCTCCTCTTCTGCTCCACCCCCCTTTCCATTTCTCAGTCGAGCTACACATGTCGTTCCTGAGCTGCCATTGATCCAGACTCCCTCTGCCCTCTGGACCTGTCTGACTCATCCTGGTGCTCCGCTTCTGGTTGAGATCTCGTCACATGGATGCCCCATGTGGTCTCTTTGGGATGCGTCCGGTGTCTGGGGACGGTTTCACTCTTCCACCATAAAGACGGTTCTGGCCTCGGCTGATGTTGGCATCTGTTTCTCTGAGGACTTGACTTGGCTGCAGTCGCTCGATAGTTCAGGACTAGAATTTCCTACAAGTCTATCTGAGCCTCCAATAACTACCTGGACTACATATTAACATCAATTAACATCAACTGTTATACTGAACTGCCAGCCACCTAACACAGTACGAATTCAGATCAAACCCTGCTTTCTGTTTCACCCAAATGAAGATGGATTCCCTGTTGAGTCCAGTTTCTCTCAAGGTTTCTTCCTACTGCCATCTCAGGGAGTTTTGTCCTTGCCACTGTTGCCCTCGGCTTGCATCTGACCATTTTTGATTCATACACATTCACAGTTTCTGCAAACTTCGATAATTCTTTTGATTGTGTAAAGCTGCTTTGAGACAGCGACAATTGTTAAAATTTTATTGAATCGAATCACTGTGAATGCTAATGGAGTTTTCTATTAAATGTGGTAAGCACTACAAAAATGTGATTTGAGCTTGATGAATTCTTCTACCATGTGCAATGGTCCTACCATGGTCACAGCACAAGCCTAAAGAAGACCAACTAGGTCCATGGCACATTGTAGAAGAAGTCATTAAGTTCAAATCATGTAAGCAAATGATAAGCACCCGGTATGTGATCGGACATAGTAATAATTCGGTTCTCATCAGACCTGTTGAATGTGTGATCATGTGTGTGATAGGAAATTAATTAAAAACATGATAGATGCATTGCGAATCAGTATAAGGTTTTTTCCATTTTGACCCCGTTCCCGCAGCAGTCTTTGATATTTTTAGAACTTCATGTTTTTTGTCACAGTGTGAAAGGGGCCTTAAGGTTCTAATGATAAGGACAAGATCATTAAAACTAGCAGATAGAACTTGCTAGCTAAGATAAATGTATACAGAATACTGTCTATGAATTAATCTAACCTAGAGAACCTACACATGTAACGGCTTAATGACTATGACATGGCTGTCTTAATCCTGTAAATTCCACTGTATTAATCATATTATGAAGCAAATAACTCTGTGTTTATGAAGTACTGTAAAATATTCATAAACACAATGATAGCAACATGAAAGGCTTTATGTCGTTGTAAAGGTAAAGGAAATGAGGGACGACCTTTTTACAAGTTAATAAGTCAAACTAAGTGGATGGCACTCCTTTGCATGACCAGAAATGTGAAACGCATTTTATAGCGTTCATTTATTCGTTCATCCTTAGTAATCGCCCGGTCTAGGTTTTGTTGGTTTGAATTAGGTTTTTGGAAAATTTAACTAAATAAATTAGTTTGAAAATTTTAAAATGTAATAGGGAAGACAACTAAAAAATGTTTATATATATATATTTATTTTTATTTTATTTTTTTATGTCGGCCCCACCCACTTTGAGTTGATTTCTGAATACCAATTTGGATATTTAGAGCAAAAACAAACAAACAAACAAACAAAAACATATACGATATGGATACGGAGCAGTATATAAAATTCAACTGGGTACGTTTTGCAAACAACCCAAAATAACTGACTTCCTGTTGAATGGAGCGCATGACATGCATGGGCTCAGCAAGTTGTTTCGCTCAATGAGATCTAAATGTGTACTGGGATTTACATGTATACCTCATATACAGTAAGTGGTATGAGCTATGCAGCAATATCTCCTGTGAAGGCCCTGTGCCACGCCCGGGGTCCAGCCGTTCAGGCCTTCAAATGTCAGCAGATCCCAAACTGTGTGATGATTTTCATGACCTTTTGAACCCCGAAAAGCGCTGGATTCTGGCGGGGAAAAAAACAAACAAGAATAATCCTAAGAAGAACAAGAGGGCCCTTTGCATACAATGACATCATAGGGCTCTGATAACTATAGCAGCATAACAGATCGATATAGTCATACTGTATACAACGGCAATAGATGGTGGCATTGTGTTCCAAAATTCACTAATAATAATTGCGATGATTTAACACATTAATCTAATTAGTGCATTAAAATATATATTTAAAGCACTCAGAACAACACCTGTGTTAAACTATAGTTACCGTTCATAAGGGTTGCTGATGTGTGTGACATGGTGGTGACCTGCTCTGCTGGCAAATGTTTGTTTTTTTTCCTTCCCTTGGCCAGAGAGGTGTGCTTGTGTTTGCCACACTCTCTCAGCGGGACAGGTGACACGAGCGCAGTGGGAGCGCTAGACAATTACCTCAGCTCGGACGCTGTCACCTCAATCTCAAACACCCTCTGGCAGTGATTTTTTTTCTTCTTTTCTTTCTGCTTTGTCCTGCCTGCACAGGCACATTTATAACAGCTTTCTCCGTGCTTTCTACTCCTTTGTTAAAAGGCTAAAAAAAACATTTCTGAAGCAATTTTTTAATAAAAAAAAGAAAAACGGTTGGGGTTTTCTTCTTCTTTTTCTTCTTCTTCTTCGGCATCACCTCTGTGTGGTTTATGTCATTTCCCACAGATCACACCCGACCTCTCATGGACGTCATTCAGGAGCACACGGGCACAAAGGCTGACTCACCCAAGACACCAGTACAGGTCCACAGGGGTGTATATGTGTGTGTGTGTGGGCGTGTGTGCATGTATGAGAGACACAAAGTGTGAAAGTGCTTATACACAGTAATGAGTAGAATACACAACATGACGTTCATGCACAAGAAATAATACCCTTGTTTATGTCAAGAGCACTTTGTTTTATGCTGATTATAATGTTGCGTTACAGTGGTGGCCAAAAGTATTAAGACAACATGTTATACTGTAGTTATCCTATATTAAATATTGATTGTAGTAGAGCAATTTCATCTTGACTGACATCTTTTTTTTTAAATAATAATGTCATTAAAGCTTTAACTTTCACTTTTGTCTCAATACTTTTGGCCGCTGCTGTGTGACTGGATATCCTATTTTGCCTCCTTGCAGAACATGTTTTTCCTCCGCACATTCAGTCCCAGTAGCAACATGCTAATGCATCTACTTTCAATCCCCTGCTTGACTGTTCAAACCTTTAAAAGAGCACTAACCCCATACCTCCCCCGCCCCGCACACACACACACACACACACACACATCAACCCCATAAGCCGAGTGAAGCTTGTGCCTATGCGTAAGTGTAAATGCATGCTAGAGAGTCTACCAGTGATAAAGAAACATGAGCAACATGAACACACACGGCAATTTAGGATTAGCTCAGGGAGCTTAGAGTGTACACCATGGAATCATTTCATGCTAAATCATAGCTGAGATGACATCAGGGTTTAGAGAGAGAGCGAGAGAGAGAGGGAGAGAGAGCTTGAGGGAGGGAGTGAGAGAGGACATTCAGATATATTAGTATATCAAAGTACATCATTAAAACAGAATAAAAAAGAACATTTCAACACCTGTTCAATTTCTCATTAATGCAATTATCTAATCAACCAATCACATGGCAGTTGCGTCAATGCATTTAGGGGTGTGGTCCTGGTCAAGACAATCTCCTGAACTCCAAACTGAATGTCAGAATGGGAAAGAAAGGTGATTTAAGCAATTTTGAGCCTGGCATGGTTGTTGGTGACAGACCGGCCGGTCTGAGTATTTCACAATCTGCTCAGTTACTGGGATTTTCATGCACAACCATTTCTCGGGTTTACAAAGAATGGTGTGAAAAGGGAAAAAAATCCAGTATGCGGCAGTCCTGTGGGCGAAAATGCCTTGTTGATGCTAGAGGTCAGAGGAGAATGGGACGACTGATAGAAGAAGCTGATAGAAGAGCAACTTTGACTGAAATAACCACTCGTTACAATCGAGGTGTGCAGCAAATCATTTGTGAAGCCGCAACACGCACAACCTTGAGGCGGATGGGCTACAACAGCAGAAGACCCCAACGGGTACCACTCATCTCCACTACAAATAGGAAAAAGAGGCTACAATTTGCACGAGCTCACCAAAATTGGACAGTTGAAGACTGGAAAAATGTGGCCTGGTCTGATGAGTCTCAATTTCTGTTGAGACATTCAAATGGTAGAATCAGAATTTGGCGTAAATAGAATGAGAACATGGATCCATCATGCCTTGTTACCACTGTGCAGGCTGCTGCTGGTGGTGGTGTAATGGTGTGGGGGATCTTTTCTTGGCACACTTTAGGCCCCTTAGTGCCAATTGGGCATCGTTTAAATGCCACGGCCTACCTGAGCATTGTTTCTGACCATGTCCATCCCTTTATGACCACCATGTACCTGTCCTCTGATGGCTACTTCCAGCAGGATAATGCACCATGTCACAAAGCTCGAACCATTTCAAATTGGTTTCTTGAACATGACAATGAGTTCACTGTACTAAAATGGCCCCCACAGTCACCGGATCTCAACAAATAGAGCATCTTTGGGATGTGGTGGAACGGGTGCTTCGTGCCCTGGATGTGCATCCCACAAATCTCCATCAACTGCAAGATGCTATCCTATCAATATGGGCCAACGTTTCTAAAGAATGCTTTCAGCACCTTGTTGAATCAATGCCACGTAGAATTAAGGCAGTTCTGAAGGTGAAAGGGGGTCAAACACCGTATTAGTATGGTGTTCCTAAAAATCCTTTAGGTGCGTGTATACCCTAAAATATCATTAATTCGATGGACAGTGTTAAGTCGAAGGTGTAACAGTTCACGTACTGTAGCTACAGTCCATACATTTTATTAATCATCATTAATAAAAATTTTAAGAGTAAACAACAATAAAAGACAACATGGAAGAGTTTTAAACAACCTCCACCGTTCAAAAAACCTAATAATCCATCATGCATTTCAATGAGAAAAAAAAGGTGAATGTTTATAAAAACTTCAAATCAAATTGCTTCCGGTCTACTCCTATAATAATATAAAAAATATTCGCAATGTTTTATTTTATTGTTGTTGCTTTTTTTTCACTTTGTGTTCAAGGCCTTAGCTGGCATCAGCAGGAGAAGATTGATCATTTCCACGGTTCAGAAATCTGTCAGGGATGGGTAACTGCTAGTCAGGAGTGAGTAAAAGCTAGTCGATGTTGGTAAACTCTAGTCAGAGTTTGGTAACCGCAGGTCAAGGGTGGCTAAACACTTGTCAGGGTAATCAGAGTAACGCTAATCAGAGATGGTGGGTAAACACTAGTTTATAAATGGATAAATGTAGGTCAGAGGTGAGTGAACACAAGTCAGGGGTGAGTAAACGCTAGTTATAGATGGGTTAACGCTAGTCATATTTGGGTAAACACTCCCGTCGGATTGGGTAAAAGCCAGCCAGAGGTGCATAAATGACAGTCAGAGGTGGATAAACTTTAGCCAGGAGTGGGTAACCATTAGTTAAGAGTGGGTAAATTCTAGTCAGGGGTAGGTAAATAATAGTCAAGGATAGTTAAACGTTATCCATTGATGGGAAAATGCTAGAAAGGGGTGAGCAAATGCTATTCACTGGTGGTTAAACACTAGCCATAGATGGGTAAATGCTAGTTGGGGTGGGTAAATTACAGTCAGGAGTGGGTAAGCACTGGTTAAGAATGGATAAATGCTAGCCATAGGTGGGTAAACGTGACGCTCTGCAAACAAAGCGTGCAAGACATCGCTTATTTATTAAGTTAAAATTTATTTTTTTAAATTTTGCTCATATTGAAAAACACTCACTGACCAAGTTATTTGCAATCCAAGGTTTTACTGTATTCTAGAAAGTTAGCCCTTGTTTTTTCTTCTCCTAAAATGAATAGAACAAAAATATGCAGCTTGTTACGTAACTGAGAACTGTAAAGTAAAAATTCCAACAAATTTTGGATATTTAACATCTTAGATCCAACAGTAACTGATCACCGATGCATGTTTTGACTCTTTCCTAGCCACAACATTCTTAATCTAGGTTCAGGATTCAGAAATGTATGTGAAATGTTCCGGGTAAGTGTGTTGGTTATTATATAAGTATGGGACGTTTTTACACAGCAAATATAATTTTTATTATATATGCATCTGAAAATAATTTAAATCCAATTTGAAATCTAACACACACAAGCACACACCCAACTCTCCAAGTCATATGTGAGAAAACGAATAAGTGTTAGTAAGTTCAAAAGCAGCAAGAAAGAAAGAAAAAAAAATCACAATTCTTGGTTTCAACCACTTAAAAGCCCCACAGTGTTGCCGTGTACGATGTACAGCTTTTACTCCTGCTCGGAGTAACGATCCGTATTTAACCTTACCCACCAAATCACAATATTAAACCCATCATCCTCAAAACATCAGTTAGCCTCTGTTCCCAGCAGGCCTCTCCCGCACGGCCGTTCAATGCAAAATAAATCAACACAAAACCGATGTTGCTGTGATTTATTGAGAGCCACTGAGGGCAAGACCTCTGTTTGTGTTGTGAGCTTTGATCTAGAACAGGGAGTTCGGCACCATTCATCAATACATGGCAGTTACTGTAATAAACTGTGCGTTATATATAAAAATCACTTACTGTTCTCGTAACATATTAAACATTTTAGTATCATAAGAAAATCATATTTATAATAAATGTGTGTATAAATAAAAAGTGTAATGCATTATTGTTTACAAGGGTTGTAAACAATACTCAAGTAAATTTTTACTCGCTGAATGTCAATTTATTTTTATCTATGTATTTAAAAATAGTATTTTTTTATTTTATTTTATTATTATTATTATTATTGATTGTATTGGTCTTGGTGGCATGATGGATTAGTGGTTAGCTCTGTCGCCTTGCACCTCCAGGATCCGGGTTCGAATCCCACCTCGGGGTCTGTGTGCATGGAGTTTGCATGTTCTCCCCGTGCTTGGTGAGTTTCCTCAGGGTACTCTGGTTTCCTCCCACAGTCCAAAGACTACCTGGATTAGGCTACCTGGCGTCCCTAAATTGCCTGTAGTGTGTGAATGTGTATATGTGTGTGTCCTCCGATGGATTGGCACCCTGTCCAGGGTGTGCCCCTCCTCATGCCCTCCAGTCTTCGGGATAGGCTCCAGCAACCTTGTATACATTATAAAGCGGGCTAGATGATGAGTGAGTGAGTGTATTGGTCGTAGTTTCATTTTTGCAATTTACTGTATTCAAATTCATTGTATCACTTGGGGTGTGATACAGGGTGCACAAGTCAGTCAACGTTTAATGCCGGTCTGAGAGCTTGAATAAAATATTGTATTATTAATGACAGGTAGGTCATTAACAGGAGGTACGGGGAGCCAAAACTTCTGATCGGAGGGGTCCCGGTTTGAGCCCCAGCTCCGCCGGGTTGCCACTGTTGGGCGCTTGAGCAAGGTCCTTCGCCCTCAACTGCTCAAATACAATCAGCTCCATAAGGCACTGCCAGAGAAACGCCGGATATCTCTCAAGAAGTGGTGAGTATTCGTTGCCTGATGTGCCTGGCTTCATGGATCTAAATAAATAAATAAATAAATTGATGACAGGAAAATCGAAGCGCGCCATGAAGTATTCGTGAACCTCTTGTTAGAGAAACTGAGCGAAGAAAAGGGACTAAACTTGGATGGAAAAAGGTCATGTGGTCCGATGAGTCCGGTGTGGTTATAATAAACTGCCCCATGTGTGAATGAAAGGTGCACTGTGATGGACTGGCTCCCCATCCAGGGTATAACTCATGGCCAGTGTTCCCAGGGACAGGCTCCATATTACAATGACTCTGACCAGGATAAAGTGCTTACTGAAAGTGAGTGAGAGAGCGAGAGCGCCGCCTCCTTTGTTTTCTCTGGTTTTTATTACACTCTCGTGCTTTGTAAATGACCCCGCTCCCTCAGTGTTTGCCGACTTAAATTAAGGTTTGAATGAACTGAACAGGCATTTTATGGAAATAGAAAAGCTCTTTCGTACAGGAGCGTGTTTATTATGTACCATATAGTCTGCAATGTGCCAGTTGTTTTTATGTGTGATTTGCATTTATTTGTGCCGCAGAAAGCTCCTAATAATGCAGGGCTGAGGGCTAAAAACCAGCCATTAATCTCCTCCACTTTCCTCCAGCTGCAGGACTCACAGCATCAGATCATCAAGGTTTATAGAGATCCCACTCAGCCCCGTTCCTCTTACTGCTCTCACATGGGCGTTGTTACCTTCTCTTTCTTCCTCACTTTCTTTTTCCATTCTTTCTATCGTTCATCCTTTACCTTCCTTTATTTTTCCTTTTTCTTTCTCTCCTTTCTTTATTTTAATATTTTTTAATAAAAATATTGTATTAATGACAGGAGGGACGGGGAGCCAAAACCTCTGATCTAGCGGAGGTGGGAAACTCTACCGATAGTTAAGAGTGAGTAAATGCTAGTCAGGCATACTTACAGTAAATGTTAGCCATTGGTGGGTGAACCCTAGTCAGGGGTGAGTGAACGCTAGTCATAGATGGGTAGACGCTAGTTGGGGTAGGTGAACTAGTTAAGGGGTAACCACTAGTTAAGAGTAAGTAAATGCTAGACATACTGTAGGAGGGTAAATGTGACGCTTGGCAGACAAAGCGTATTCCTCATATTGCAAGACCTGAACGTTCTTCCTTTTCTTTCTTTAGTTCCTTGCTTCTTTTTTTGTTTTTCTTCTTTCATTCCTTACTTTTCTTCACTCCTTCTTCCTTTCCTTTTTTCTTGAAATTTTCTTTTCTTTAAGAAGAGAAAATGCTTCTTTCTTTCGTTCTTTCTTTCTTTCAGCCTACCAGTAAAACCTGGAACACCGTTCATTCACTTTCCTCTTTTCCCTTCTTCCCTTCTCCTTTTCTTTCTGTCATTTCCTTCCTTCCTTTCTTTAAAATTACAAACAAAAATGCTAACTGCATGAGAAGGATTAAAACACTTTATTAATCCCAGATGCTTCCTTCCTTCTTTCTTTTATACCTTCCTTTGCTCCTTCTTTCTTTTTTCATTCCTTCTTCATTCTCTTTCCTGCCACTAACACACATTTTATTACAGCTTAAGTTCAGACAGTTCAGCTATAACACACTATGAAGACATTGTTCCCCTTTCTTTCTTTCTTTCTTTCTTTAATTCATTCCCTTTCTTCTTTTTTATTCCTTCTTTCATACCTTCATCCCTTCCTTCATTTCTTCATTCTTTTTTCATTCCTTCTTCATTTTCCTTCCTGCCACGAACACACATTTCATCACAGCTTACTGTATGTTCAGACAGTTCAGCTATAACACACTATGAAGACAACATTCACTTTTCATTTCTTCCTTCCTTTCTTTCTATCTTTCTTTCTCTCCTTGTTTCCAAAATTACAAACAAGAAAGGTAAACGCATTAAAAAGTAATGCACTACAAACGCTCCCACAAACACCTTTCAAGTGATTTCAGCTTGAGTTAAATCCGTGCAATGACACTCAGTTCATGTAAAGTGTTAGTGCACAATTTTTAGCTCGGCGTAATTCCGGTATATCAGAGATCGTGACTCTATTTTAAGTCATATGTTAATAGCAGAAACTAGTTTGATTAAGACCCAGAATACCTGTACAACTTCCCGCATACTAAACGATGCGACAGTGGCAGAGCATTAAGATCAAATTAAAATATGAACAAATAAATCAACTCTGGCACAATACGGTGTCAAAAAATCTGTCACTTGAATTGAATGTTATTTCATTTTGCCATCACAAGCTGCGTATGTGACAGCTAGACGAAGCAGATGATATTTTTGGAGTTGTGTTTTTTTTTTTTTTTTTTTTTGGAAATGTATGTCACTTGTCTGGAAGGGCTTATGTAACGTTCATGTGGTATGAACACTGTATAAATAAGGCAAATAAATATCAATACCTCCTCTTTTTATTTTCTTGCTAATATAATAATCCAGATGCAGTAAAATGACCATAAGAGGTAAGAAATGACAGTATAATGGACGTTTCTATTTTATTCCAAAGGTTTTTCAGACAGTTCTTGGTTTGTTTTTTCCAAAACATCGCCTCCACCTGTGCATGAGAAGTTTCCGTCTGCAGAACTACCTCTCGGTTTATCACATTGTTTTTCACATCACTATGTTATGGAAATTCTCAAACCAACTCATCTGGAACCAACAACCATGAAACGGTCAAAGTCGCAAAGATCGCTGAGATTTTTTTTCCTTCTTCCCCACATTAGATTAACCGAAGCTCTTGGATCGTATCTGCATCATTTTATGCATTGCGCCGTTCCTGTGTTCTTCGCTGATTGGATGAACGCATGAAAGAGCAGGGGCGCCGGCGTTCCTGTTAAATTAATCGTATCTTAAAGGACTAAAGAAAGCTTAATACAAGCTGAGATCTTCCTCCACTCGAACAGTAACGGTAATGAGTTTCCACACAAGGCACCAGGTTACAGATTGAGGTCTCCGTCTTTCAAATAAAGCCTCATGTGCGAAGATGATGATGATGATGATGATGACAGTAATGAGTGTGCAGGGAGAGACTGAAGGTTAAGGACTAAAGTCTGCTGGGAGAGAGCTCAGGGCTGTCGTCAAGCACCACGGTCAGCGGGGAGTCTGTGTTTCTCTCTCATGGCTTGGGGGAAGTGTGTGTGAACCTCCCTGGAGCATATGTCCTCTTCCAGCTCCCGTGTAGTGCTGAAAACAAAAACGGGTGGTGGATTTTCCAGGTCAGGTAGCTGTTAGATATTCTGGCAGTGTATATGTAAGGTTAACAAAAAAAAAAAAAAAGAAGAAGAAGGAAAATGCTTGAATAGTTTTAAGACTAAAATTTCTTTAATACCCGAGTCTGCATCATTGGACAGTTATGTTTAGGTTAAGTAAAAACTTATTTCCTTTCGTACTTTATAAAACAAAGATACAGATGGAATTTCGCATTATCTGGTATCACGCAAATGAGGCTTCCCTTTTTAGTCTCGTTTTTCACAAGGTTCATTCCTCATGTCATCTCAGGAAGTTTCTCCCAGGACGAAATGACGAAGCTATAAATTATAAAGGGCTATAAACTTGGTCACAGTTTGTTTTTGTGTGTGAAAATGTTTTATGTTTAATTCTGTGTTGCTATGCGACAGAAACTTTAAGATGAGGCCACAATTCATACGGACAGTAAAGTCAACGATCATAATGTTCACATTTGAGCAAACACATCCCCCATCCTACAGTTGAGAACATGTGGGACTCGTCGAAAGTGAACATGTTGGAGCTGGGCTACTGACTTGGTTGTGAAGCTTTGTGAAATCGGTGATAAAATCTATATCTGCTTGAATAGGTTGTTAGAATTTTGATAAATAAATACATAAATCTTTTATTTTTCAACATAAAGCCTATTTCATTTTGTTTGCCTAGGACATGTAGTTACTCACATATTCATATTTCAAATGATGGCCATTTTTTTGGGACACACTGTATATACATATTAAATGTACCATTTAGTATTCGCACTTTTATATTTATATAGACTCAAAGCAAATAATAGAACTATATGTACTGTAGTTGCATGAAGGCAATTTGTGTTTCCTGTCTCATGTGTTTATTAGCTTCTGAAATCCCTCTCTGTCACACCTTGGACACTCTGACTTTCAATAAGTAATATCTGACAGTCTCTGTGATTTTGTGATTATCTTGCCAATTCGACGTTTTCTCATTCGGCATGAAGCCTGGAAGTGTTTTTACGCATGAAATTAGCCTTTCCTGGTCACCAAAACCACACGAGACACTAGTTTAACCCCTTTCATGCATGAATTATGAGAACCTCAGTAAAGATCTTTTTTTTTTTTTTTTAAATGTTTTTAGTCCTCTCTAAGCTTGAAAATAAAATGCTTTTTTTTAGGGAGTTACAAATATGTCCACTCAGGTGGACACCAGTGCCAACTAAAATATATTGAACTATATTGTCGGTGGGTCAACAAATGTCCTTTCTCCCATCTGATTTGCTATCATCGTCTCATATCATTATCATCTCCTTTTCCCTTCTATCACCCAGGCCACACAGCCATAAGACACTGCATGAAAACATTACTTTGTTTTTCGTGTGCATGCAGCATTTTTATGGCAATTTTAGTGGAGATGATGCACAAGCATCCACTGTGTTGGCCTACAGGATATGTAATAATAACAAGAAAAACCTCCGATATACACAAGAGAACAGCTCTTGATTAGCTGTGCTCTGTAGTGACCACTATGTATGAAGAGGTTAAAACAACCAATGCACTGATGGATGAGGGTGTAGATTTGACAGTTCATAGGTCATGTTTTAGTATACTCAAATATATATACTCCATATACACCCATATACTCACATACTGTATATGCCCTTTTTGTGGTTAGATAATTGCATAGGTTTGTATAGTGATTTTAATTCTATTTTAATAATTGTATATATTGTATACATGTATATATACAGTATAATATGCAGTTTATATCCAGAATTTTTATGCAATCATGTTCACACACACACGCATTTTCTAATTATATATATTATATATACTGTATATTATTATATATATATATATATATATATATATATATATATATATATATATATATTTCTTGTGAAATTCCCAATAAGTTTGATGTGTCACATGACCCTCTTCCTATTGAAAAAACAAAAGTTGGATCAAAGATGGCCGACTTCAAAATGGCCATCATGGTCACCACCCACCTTGAAAAGTTTGCCCCCTCACATATACTAATGTGCCACAAACAGGACGTTAATATCTCCAACCATTCCCATTTTATTAAGGTGTATCCATATAAATGGCCCACCCTATATAGATAGATAGATATATAGATAGATAGATAGATAGATAATATGTGTGTGTGTGTGTGTGTGTGTGTGTGTGTGTGTGTGTGTGTGTGTGTGTTCAGTATATATACAGTATTTAGTCTTTAGTTTCCCAATAATGTTTTTTTTTTTTTTTTTCAATTTATGTTTGTTGAAAATATTGTGCATTTTGATTTCCAAGAGAGACTGTGTTAAAATCTTTTCAATCACCAAAACCTGTTATTTATCAACGGGTACCTAAACTTTTGTACATAAGACTGTATACTATTATACTACACTACATACATATGTAATAGATTTTATAATGTAATATTCAGGACAATATTATCTTTTTGTAATGCATCAATGTTTTGTCTTATTGTAGCATGTGAGTGCATGTTTGTGTGTGAGTGTGTGAGTGTGTGTGTGTGTGTGTGTGTGTGTGTGTGTGTGTGTGTGTGTGTGTGTGTGTGTGTGTGTGTGTGTGTGTGTGTGTGTGTGTGTGTGAGTGGGTGTCTATAAGTGTGTGCGCACTCTTTCCGGTTCAGCTAATTGGTGATGGAGGCCTGGTCCCTGATGATATAAACCCAGGTGTTTGTTCTGAGCATCTGTCAAACTTCATGTGGCTCAGACAATTGACACCTGTTTCACATTATACTTCCACCACTCACTCACTCTATAACAACGTGACACACACACACACACATCTGTTCCTCGCCAGAGAGTGTCATCCTTTCTCTTCTCATCACTAATTACAGGTCCGCTCAGGGTAGAGCTATAAATTGATAAATCGTGCGTTATAAAGCGTGAAAAATAGGAGATGCCGTTTGAGTCTTCATTCTGCAGTTTATCAGAGGCAGAGGGTTCAGTCTGTGCATCAGAGTATGGATCATGTTGGTGTTGTTTGCGTGACTTCCCAGCGCATTTGGGGCGTTATTTTCCGTGTTCCTTTCATTAACAACACCTCTGAATACAACAGCCTCCCTAAAGCAATTTCTCCCTAAAGCAACAAGCACCGGCGACGTGACTTCCTTCTTCTTCTTTTTTTTCTATGTTTTCATATAAGCTTTCAAATCTCCAATGACCAAATAAGCCCCAGATTTAAGGCTGAATAAATGTAAAAAAAAAAAAAAAAGAACTCTGAAGCTACAATGAGCATAAAATCACCAAACCTTGACAGGTCATGCTTGTGTGTGTGTGTGTGTGTGTGTGTGCCAGGTCTTTTTTCTCATTTTGGACTGTCCAGAGATTTCTGTTCTTGGCTGACAGGGATGTGACCTGAGCCCATTTACAGCATAAAAGCCCTTCACCACCTGAGCCACAGTCTATTTTCACTGCTACTGTACCTTCAGGTAGATACTGTTCCAGCAGGGACGGTTTTATCCCACAACTGCTTAACACTAACAACCACACCACTGAAGAACGTTTACATTCCTGCTCAACATCAGTACAGTTACAGGGTGTGTAATTACCGTACATTACATTACCGCTGCTGCACTCTGCACTTTCAGTGGCCGATTGCTGATAACAGCTCCGTTTGCGTGCCGCATTGCATCCGGAATTCACTTGTCCACTTTAAAAGGAACACCTGTACATCTACTCATTCGTGCAGTTATCAATCAGCCAATCATGTGTCACAGCGGCACACCACAAAGTCGAAAATAAATAAATAAATATATTTTTTTAAATCACAAGAGAAAATGTTATCTCTGTGACTTACTTTAGCCGCGGTATGGTTGCTGGTGCCAGATGGGCTGGTTCGGGTAGTTCAGAAACTGCTGATCCTCTGGGATTTTCACACACATACAACAGTCTCTAGAGTTTGCACAGACGAGCATGCATATGTACATCTGCCGAGATCAGCAGTTTCTGAATTATTCAAACCAAGCTCTTGCTTGTATCTCTGCTGTATGATTTAATGCATTGTGCTTGGATAGCTGCTACTTCGAAGAGCTCTTTGTCCGTATTCCTTTTCTTTTTCCCCATTTTGCGCCGTTACAACCTGGGACTGAAATAAAATTCATTACAATGATAGGTCATAAATCTACCACATGTGCTGCGCAGACCCTGAATTAGGTCTGGTGCCACTAGTGGCCATCAAAGTCACATAATTAGTTAAACAGAGTTGATCTGTTTGCAATTAAAGAGTCACATGCACTCAATATAAGTGCACCTGTTTCTCAAGCAACCAGCATCATGAAGATCATGAGGAACCAGGTTATGGAAAAAGTATCAACTGGGGCTTGGTTATAAATATATACGAGGGGAGTTGAAGTAGAACCAGGACTTTTGATTGTGCAGAATAATAGGGCACATTTATGAGAGTTAAAAGCTTACATATATATATATATATATATATATATATATATATATATATATATATATATATATAAAACCCTGCTACTACACTAATGCACTTACAGTATGCCAGTATTTGATTAGTACCTGGATACCATCGAGGTAGAAAGTTTTTTTTGTTCGAACGCTCTGAAACAGAATCAATCTGGACTCATCAGACCATCTGATCTATCTAATGTCCAATCTTTATGCTCCCTAGGAAACTAGTCTCACTAACAAGTGGTTTTCTTATGGACGCACAGATGTTTAGTCCCAATCCTGCATCACATTGCGGATGTGGAAATGCACTTAATTTTCACTATTAAGCATGGCTGCGATTTCTACTGTCGATTTTTTTTTATGATGCAACTTCACCGAGTGTTTAACCCACATGGAACATATTTTGACATTTTGAAAGCGTCACGTGACAGTTTAATGTGATATATCTGTGATGTACATGGTACAAGTTAAATCTAAAAATCTGAGACGTTATTAAAATCATTAAAATGGTTAAAAGTGATAAACCTTACTTTTATTGTGGCACGTGTGCTACTCAGGCACACCAGCATTTTGGACACGATGCCAGGGTTACACGAGTTCACAGATTGTCACATGACTGCACCAGGATGTTCATTAGGACTTCCCGAATTAAAGTAAAGAACAAAGCTGAATAAGGAACTTTCTAGAACATTTGAAGAGTTTGAGACACCGTGTCCTTAAGGGCTACGTGAATAGTCTTTTTTTTTTCCCTGCACATTTGTTCAGTCAAACTGACAGTTCTGCACTAACCTTCCGGGTTTTAAGAATGTGTTAGGCACTTCTTAACCCAATTCCTCCTTAATTGTTTTCTTTGCTTGTTGCCGGACAATAATTTGAATCTGTTCTGAAACAGAGTACCATCTTTGCCACAACTCCAGGATATGTCTTTCGACATGGCTGTATTTATAAATGAGAATTTATTCACTGTATCATTTAGACTTAATCGAAGTGTCAATTCTTGACAATTCTTTTCAAAAGGTAAGGTGCTGGTTCATTTGTTTTTTTGTTTTTTTTTACTTTACCGCAGTGATTTCATTAGTCTGCACTCACCCGAGTGTCATTAGAGAGATTTCTTTTTTTTCCGTTAAAATAGTATTTCCGTTGTGTGTGTGTTTGTTGTGAAACTTAAAAAGCGAGGTGGGGGGCGGGAGGAGAAGTTTTACTGTGTAAGACGTGGCGAGGGAAGGGGCTAATTCCACACACACACACACACACACACACACACACAAATACACAGCGCCTGCGCGCACAAATAAAAACACTTATCTGTTGGGATTTATTTTAACTTTTTTAAAAGGTAAAGTGCAGGTTAATTTGTTTTATTTTTACTTTATATATTGTATTAATTATTTTTCTGTATTTATTTTTTTGGGCTGTGGAATAAATTATTTGAGTTTTCATTATTTCTTATGGGAAGATTTGATTTTACGATTTTTGGTTTACGAGCCTGCTTCCAGAATGAATTATGCTCGTAATCCAAGGTTCCACTGTAACGTATAATAGATGAAAAAAATGGGAGCAACAGTTTTACTGCGACAGGCTGCAAAGCGCCTAAAGCTCATTTTAATTCAAATTCATTGTTTATGTAACAAACCGCAGCAGCAGCCTCATTTCCCCTCTCGTCCGTTCCAACCATTTAACATTCAGCATCACCGGTACAGTAGAGTACACTAATCACCAGCACGATCATCTGTCATCATCTGCACCTGCTTCTCACTGGTTCATGCCTTAAGTTAGATGCGTGAATAGGTCACTATTCATCTGAAACTGCTTCTGTACAGTACAGGGAACTTTCCAAAAATAAGAGCCAAGAAAGGTCTGGTTCTTTTTGAAGAACTGCATGGGGGTCAATACTTTTGCCCAGTACTGTACTGTATATTAAGCTGTCCTGTATGCACATGTGCATTTGGAGATGTAGCATTCCAAAAAGGAAATCCTTCCCGTCAACTAAACCTCTGATTTAAAGGATGACTCCTTGAACTTTTAGCATCACCTTGAAACCGTCACTAACTGAGCCCTAGATTTATGGATCTCTCTCTCTCTCTCTCTCTCTCTCTTTCCTCTAGGTGTCCTGTTTATCAATCTTCTGCTCCGTGCCTTGAGACGTTCCCACAGAGGAGTCAGGAGGAAACTGGCTCGGCTCGAGGCAGATCTCCTCTAATGTACCTGCCCTGAAATAACCGGACACCGAAAGCCACATAAAAGGTTGTAGCATAATTGTTCTGCCTTTCTTTCTTTCTTTCTTTCTTTCTTTCTTTCTTCATTTATGACCCTGAAGAGGAGGAAGATAAAGATGATGACGAGGTAGTTGTTTCATAGTAAACTGATTTACTGTAACAGCGTAGTTTTAAAGCTTTTTCCAGTAATGGGGACAATATTACTGCGTACAACAGCAATAAATCATGTGGGCTTAGGCATGAGCTCAGCTCTAATCCGTACTCTCCGCTTCTTCCTGTAAAGGGACTACATGTTAACAGCAGCGCTGTGTATTGCGTTTTACCCCCGAAAAGTTAAGTGCACCAATAAAAACGACCACAGATAGCAAGAGATTCCGGGCTAAATATGGCACTCTGGTAATGGTAAGGGAGGGGAAAAAAAAGCATTCATGATCCTTGGGACAGCAGCAGCTCCTAGCAGACTAGGAATCTTTTCCAGGCACTCGACAGTACAGTACAGTAAACTAAACGCTGATAAAGCACGCTTTGTTTTGTTCTTGTTTTTTGTTTTTAGATTACGTTGATGTGTGGTTGTAACAGAATCAAGGTCATTGTACTGTACTGTACAGTCACTAATGCATTCATGATTGTGTGTATGCGCATGTGTGAGTGTTATGTACTAGGGCTAAGAGCATAGCCTTCAGGACCCATGGCACATCAATATTACAACACTGGGCTGAGGGCACACAGAGGAACACATGAAATATTTATCATATCACCTCTCTCTACATTCATTTTTGTTCTCGGTCTTGCAGGTCTCTCTCTTTTTTTTTTCTTTTTTTTTTAGACTGAACGCCCCTGTGTACCTGCAGGTTTACATAACGCCGGATGATCCAACCACAGACTTAAGACGTGATGTTTAAGACATGTGTTGTGACACGACGTTCTCAACACTGCTAGTCATGGAAATGTGATGAAAACTACATTTGTTTTCCAAGGCTTTAAATAAATTAACTTAATTGTACTGTATAACCAACATGAGTTTCCTTTTTGGCAGTTGCAACATCAAAATTACAGTATATAAATAATTGTATAATTATTAAATTATGATATATACAGATCAAAAAAAAAAAAAAAATATATATATATATATATATATATATACACACTTTAGGAAAAGAAAATATTTTAATGCCAAATTTACTGACACATTATGAGATTAACACTTGTAACTTGGTTCCTTTGGTAACTTGTATTAATCTCATGATGTGTCAATAAATTTTGTAGTAAAATATTTATACAAGATTTTATTTTCCTGAAGTGTGAGACTCTCTCTCTCTTATATATACAGTACTGTGCAAAAAATGGAAATCATTTATTATTATGTTAATCATTAATTTTCATCAATGAACAAAATGCAGTGAATGAACAAAAGAAAAATCTAAATCACATCAATATTTGGTGTAACCACCCTTTGCCTTCACAAAACAGCAATGATTATATATAAAATTATTATATATATTTTATAAATCCATTTTGAGATGCCTTAGTAGTCCTTCAACTAGCAATTTCATTTCACATTCATTTCACACAGTTTCATGATTAAAATTGAGATATGAAGCAGATTCCTGAACAGATGCAAGTTTAAAATGACTGCATTTCTCTATAAGTCAGTTTGAAGCTATATTCCGTAACCATTATCGTTATTATCATCAGCACTGTTATGCCATGATATGATTTACATTTCTAATAAGTTTTAGTCCCTGAGCTCAGCTCTGCATGCAGCTCACATCAACTAAAGGCTCCGTTGCACATCTCTATAAAACCCCTGCATTACTTTAATATGAAAGATAAAGACAGTGAAAATATCTAACGTTGGCAGACCATGAGCTCAAATCCATACACTGATCAGCCATAACATTAAAACCACTGTGATGTGATGTGATGAATAAAACTGGCAGAGGCCCCTGTAAGGCAGTGGAATGTAGTTTGCAGCGAGGGAACATTAAAAGCAGGAAGCTTAAGGATATGAGTGAGTCCAACAAGGACCAGATTGTGATGGCTAGACGACTGGGTCAGAGCAACTCCGAACCGGGGTGTTCCTGGAATTCAGCAGATAGCACCAATCAAAAGTGGTCCAAGGAAGAACAACTGGTCATATTTGTTGATAAGTGTGGCTGTTCAAGGCCAGCTAATCTAGTGCATGGACCATGGAGTGAGTGAAGTAGTTGACCTGAGCTAATTAACCTTTTTTGACATTATTATTATTATTTTTTTAAATATACATTATCATACAGTATGTTCCTGTGCACCATGCCTCTTTTAATACATAATCAGACAACCAATGCATGTGTGCCTAACGTCACCCCACATGTAGTCACGTCACCTGGTCCACATGTAGCGGAATTATACTTTATTTATAGCTAGATAAATGTATGCATTGATCTTAAAAAACTTTAAATTCATGTATAAATCTTATGAACTCCTCTGCATCTGCCCCAAGTAGAACGAAGTTACAACTCAGCCTTAATGAGGCTCTATCTCAGGAAATGTATGACGTAGAGATGGGATGCTTCTGCCCCAAATTAAAATGCTGCACAACTTTTACGGTAGTTGCATTTGTGCCAGTCTTGGCCCAGTTTGCAAATTCTTAAATGCCAAACTCAGTTGTCTGAGTAGAAATTACGACTATGTTATTAATACATTGCATTCAAGGTGTAATAATAATTTTGGATAAATTACTAAATTTTTAATTAGAATTTCTATATGTCTGCATAAAATCAATCGAAGACTATCCTAACCTAATAAATAAATGAAAGAACCAATAAAAACAAGGAGCAAAACAGATAACCACCCTCGGAACGCACAATACTGCCTTCTGTTGGTTGATGGAGCATGAAAAAAGAACTAAACTTTTTTAAAGCATGTGAATAATTTAATAAAATATTTCATTCAGTGTTATATAAGATATTAGCCACAATAACAATCTGTTTCAAAATCAAACTACTTTCACTTTCTGCTTCATAAAGTAAACTTATTGGGCAGGTTTGAACAGAACCATATACTTTTAGATATTTCATTTAATTTTCCCATAGACTCAACCTACCGTCTTTCATTATGCATTACACATGTTCCTGATTGAGGAGAATTCTCTCCATTTATATATAGACTTATTAACCTTTATAATAATAATAATAAGAAGAAGAAGACGAAGAAGAAGCTTTTCATAAACGCATTTTTCTTTATAGCACAGTTTTTTTTTTTGTTTGTTTTTTGCATATCCAAGCCTGTTAAGGAAGCTGAGGGTAGAGCGCAAGGTCAGTGTACATGGAGCAAAGCACTCAAGAGCCCAACCATAGCTGAATAGTTCTGCAGCATAATGATTTGGTACAGAGTACTGATATTGGGTGTGACACACACTGCCTCCACAAGACCATGCACTGGTATGAGATCAGACTCACAGACAACTGGGATCACAGCGCCCCCTAGTGGCGATTTAATGTTAATCAGTGGGTTAAAAGGTCTTTTTCTTCTTTTCTTTCAGTACTGTATTTCTGAGTCAATCTCCGTCAAAAAATGATTACACTGAGCCAGACATCTCACACACACTGATTTGTTTCACCAGATCCGAGTCGACTCCCAACGACCACCTAAAAGAGTCGATTCTAAAGAATCGATTAGTTTATAAACGACACAACCCTAGAATAAAGATGAACTAATTCATGACGCCTCACAGACTGTCGCCAGGAAAATACACCGCAAATAAAGGTTTTAATGCATGAAACACATCTAGTTAATTATTATCTATAGTTAATTAATATGTCTACTAAAGGAGAAGGCAAAAATCAAAGTGTTTTTCAAAAACAGATATATCCGTTTTTATAAATTGTACATATGTATTATTACATTACATCTTTATTATTATTTGTTTATTTATTACATTTTATTTATTATGTGTCTTAGAAAGGTGTCAGAACACACGGTGCATCACAACCTAAACTAGTTAACAAGTTGATTAAACTGACCTTAGGAAGCTTCTGTAGGAGTGAAGTTGAAGTTTTAAAGCCCCAGATTTCGCTGTGACTTTTTGGTAAATCCAACAAAAGTGATACTTTCATTAAAGAATATAGTACACAGATGTACATCTTACTGATCAACTCCGGTTTGTCCATTACTCTACTTGTAGATTAGGGGAAAGAGCAGGTGGGGGCGTGGTCTGGAGAAACATTGGGCGGGACATGGGCGGGGAATTTGTGGATGTGAAGTGACTGACTCACTGTGTTGTTTATTCTCATTTCCAAACACACAGTGGATCTGAATAAATTAGTATATCATGGAAAAATTATTTCCAGAATTTTATACATATTATTATTATTATTTTCAAGAAAAACTTTTTGTTCTGATTAGAAATATATAGCAAAAGAACACGACATGCGGATAATGTTAAAGTTAAAAACAATGATTTTGACGGAAATTATGAATGTGTTCTTCAAACTTTGCCTTAATTTAAAAAATGTAAATAATAAATAGCTTTTGCAGCAATTACAGCTTAGCAGACATTCTAGCTTTCAATTTTTCAAGATAATCTGATGAGCTTTTACCCCATGCTTCTTGGAGCATCTCCCACGAGATGGATTGGCTTGATGGAGTCTTCTTCTGTACCACACTTCTGCTCCTACAACTAGCTCATTAGGCTTCAGATCTGGAGACTGTTCTGGCAGAATTCAGACTCATTTAAATGGACAAAATTGTTTGTGAATTGTATTTTGTTGAAAATCAAATAAATTTGCAAGTGATCTGATACTTTTGAGCGGTAGTGTAGTGTATTCCCATTTTTATAACCGTGGTAAGACCTCCAGTCATTCACACACTCACTCAGATAATACTCACCCACACAATACACCTCACAACTTTCACGCATGCACTCACGGGCAATTTGGGAACTTCAATTAGCCTAATCTGTATTTGGACTATGGAATGAAACCGGAGTACCCAGAGGAAACCCACCAAGCACAGGGAGAACATGCAGTTCAACCTTGAGGCAGTAATTCAAACCTCAGCCCTGGAAGTGCAAGGCACCACTGCTAAACACTACTAATACTACTAATACTTTTTAATGTGTCACTGATGATGGATGAAATGAAAGGCCCAAGGAGGTAAAAACACACTGTAAACCCTAATACTCAAAGTAATTAAACATATTGAGTACTGTTAACACAAATAATTACAATTAGTTCGAAGTAGTAGAACTTTATGAGTATTTAGAACTTTTTAGTATTTATGAGTATGTAAAAATGACACTTTTCAACTTAGCTGAACAAATTCGATATTTTAAGTAACTGTAAGTACTTAAGTAACAGTAACTTTCACCTTAAAGTTCCACCAACTAAAAATCTTTCAGCCTAGTGATTTTGTCTGACGTCATCAGGGCAATAGGGCACTATTGGTTTTTAGTCTGTATAGGTGTTTCGTCTACCATGCGAAAGGTCCGAATTAGATTCCCAACAACTGGATGAAGTGTCTGTCCCAAGCCCAGATAAAATGGGAGGGTTGCGTCAGGAAGGGCATCTGGTGTAAAACCTGTGGCAAGCTTGTGTGCGGACCGGATTGTCTGCTGTGGCGACCCATTGACCAACAACTATTTATTTGATTTGCAACAACTAAAATAAAAAGATCATTGCTACAAAATAGTATGAGTTAGGCTACTCAGTAATGCAAGTAAAGAATGATTAATATGAATGAATACAAAAAACTCAAAAACTGATAGTTCTGTTTACTTAAAATTAGAAACATCATTACATAAAAAATTTGAGATTAATGATTACCTCAAACTATAACTAAGTATTTTATAATTGTCACAAAAATCTTTAAGCATAAGGGATAAGTAGGGGAGGCAACTTCACGTGTGCTTACAAAGAAATGGCAATGATGTTTTTGTTAAAACAACATTTTATTTTATTAATTTATTTTTTACATTGTACATCATTCGCTGTATTTCACACAACAGAAAAAATGATATTGTAAGAATAACTCATTTAAACAGTAGACACCATTTTAAGAGTTAAAAACACTCATGTCACGTCACGTCTCCATGGCAACACAGAAAGGACGCGAACGACATAGGATCCGGAGCTGTGCGCTTTTCTAATCTGAATAATCAGTTTAAATTCATTTCTCATATAAGGGTAAGATATTAAAATTTGTATCGAAATGGCAATTTAAAAGATTATTTACTGATTATCACTGAGGTTTCTTGTGCAATTTAATACAGTAAGTGGATTTCTCAGGACTTCCGGTTTGCCTCCAGGCAACATTAACCTTACCTTATTATATTAGCTACATGCTAGTTCCTTTTTCTAGTCAATTTAATCATTGGAACACCATTTAGTTAGTAAATAATTTTTTATATTTTTTAAGTTATTTATTTGTCTGTTTATTTGTTAGTTTACTCTGTCTGTTGTTATTATTTATTTATTTACATGTTTTTGTGAAGTTTGCTTATGGTGTATATCTTCTATGTAACTATGAAGAGTTCATTGTATACTTCAAATGTTACACAATACCTAACAATTTTGTAAAATTATTTCAATATTGTAATTGTTTACAATATTGTAATTTTTATTAATAATATATACTATTAAAAAGGTAAGCTTTCTAGCCTGAAAAACTAGCTAGTTTGCTTCTTAATAATAATAATAATAATAATAATAATGGAAGATAACTTTTTGTAATGTTTGGTATTGAAATTTGGTTGTAAGGTGCTGGAGATGGAATCTGCACATATCGGATTGATCAGAGACTCAATGACAAACAACCCTCTTTTAATAAAGGTAAGGGCACGTGTGTGTGTGTGTGTGTGTGTGTGTGTGTGTGTGTGTGTGTGTGTGTGTGTGTGTGTTTATCAAATAATATATTTAAAATATGGGTTTACTGTATAAACCAGTTTTAGCCATGCCATATTTAATGTAAACACCAGATGGCAGTATATTTCCTCAAATCAAGTCAAGTCAAGTCAAGTAGGCTTTTATTGTCATTCCAACCATATACAGTTAGTACACAGTGAAACGAAACAACGTTCCCCCAGGACCAGGGTGCTACATACATGTAACAACATAAATGTACAACATAAATTTTACATTTTTAAGTTACTCTAAAAGAAGAACTGATCATACACTGATCAGCCAAAACATTATAATTACCTGCCTAATATTGAGTAGGTCACCATTTTGCTACCATAACTGTGATGCAGTGTGTATGTTCTGACACATTTCTTTCACAACCAGCATTAACATTTTTATCAATTTGAGCTATACCATTGCACTTCTATTGGATCAAACTTCACAGACTACACATTGCTCTGACACAGTCCTCTTGCCAACACACCACAAGGACGTCGCTGCTGAGAACCCTTGTCAAAATCTCTCAAATCCTTATGTTTGCCCATTTTTTTGCTTCCAGCACATGAACTTCAGGGAAAAATGTTCACTTGCTGCCTAATACTGTATAACCCACCAACTTCCAGCCACAATTATAACAAGATATTGAAACTGTAGCTACTGTAAGAATGGCCAGAAACTGGGTTAGAGCAACTCCAAAACAAATGCAGTTCATGTGAGATGTTCCCAGGCTGCAGTGGTCAGGATATATCTAAAGTGATGCCAGGAATCAAAACCAGTGAACTGGCAACAGCGTCATGGGTGTCCAAGGGTGCACATGGGGAGTGAATGCTGGCCAGTGTAGTCCGATCCAATAGAAGAATTATTAAGAAAAAGGTTAATGCTGGTGCCAATAAAAGGATGTCAGAAACCACAGATCATCAGGGGGCAAATAAGTCAGTGTGGCAAAAAATATCATCAGGAGCTGTGCAACTGGTGCTATTCTGACAATGTCCTTTACCACATCTGCTATTTCATCTTGTACAGCAAATTAGGAGTGAATTTGTAATTCTGTGTGAAACTGGGCAAATACTGTATACCACAGAGACATGGCCACAAAACTGGATGCTCCAAGAAGACAATGCATCTTATCACCGAACCCTCCTCACACGTGAGGTTCCTGTCAGGAAACAGGATGATCTCACTTCCGCACCCACGCTACACTCCAGATTCGGCTTCTGCGGACTTCACTTTCTTCCAGAAGATGAATATCCAACTCAAATGTTGCCGTTTTGCCGTTCAATTGCAGAGATCCAAGGTGTGCAAGGAGACTATTTTGAAGGTGATAATGTGTAAACCTACTTTAGATAAATAAAGGAGTTTCTTGTAAGCAGAGCTAATCTTGAAACTTTTTGATACCACTTGGTACACTACGGGCAATTTGGGAACACCAATCTGCTTACAATGCATGATATTTTTGAGTAACTGGAGCAAACCCACCAAGCAGTGGGAAAACATATCAGAACATAATTCAAACAACCAAAAAACATGGAGGTGCAAAAACAGCGCTAATCATTGAGCCATGATGCCCTTATACTTTATCCGGTTTTTCTTCAACTCCATCATCTCTTCCAGTGGAGCAGAAGGGAGGATGAAACAAGCCAGTTCAATCTTTTATTTCTCCATTCCTTATCAGCATTACTTAAACATAATGTCCTGACACAGCTAAGCCCTACCTCCCCACCTCCTTCTCACCCTTTTACACTCCTGTAGCCATTCTGATCTCCTGGTCGCGCCCCTCCTCTGGCTCTCACCGTTCTCCAGGGTTATTTGATATGCCCCTTTTGACTGATGCAGAAAATAGGATTACTGTATTTAAATGACTATGATAATGAACCGCGTGCGTGATGCTATAGTCCCACAAGATCAAGGATTTCTCGTTCGTTTCCATTGTGAGACGTTTTAGCTACAGCTTTTGGCCTTGCTCCGGAACAATGGAGGAGTCATCTGTGAGGATTAAGGCTTTTGTCATTTTGGCATTGCCTGATGTTTCTCTGTTTCTTCTCTCTTGCGACTTGGTTTCTGAGCCGTAATGCAGAACATTCACCCGCAGACCTCTGAAGACTTATTTGTGTTTCGTGAGAAACAGTGGCCGTAAACTACGCACATTGTCTTCTCGAGACAGGGGTTGCGGGAACTCATTGAGACTGTATTGGAGTTTATAGAGAGTTGACTAGGATGAAGGTATAACTCCTGGAGTGTCGTTTCTCTTAAATTCTAAAGTATTTTAAACTTAATAGCATTAGAGCTATTAAGCACCAGATACTGTTTGATTGGAGTAATGGTGGAACATGATCCAACACCAAGGGTGTTAATACTTTAATCTTGCATAGAGAAAACAGAGAGAAGGTTGTTCTCTCTTTATTTTAAGTTAAACTCTTAACTCTTAATTTAAAAGTTGCATTGATGAAAAAAATAACATCAATAAGAAAAAGTGAATGATTAATTAATTAATTAATTATTAATTTAATTTAATAAGTGAAAATTTTAACTGCATGAGCAAATTAAAATCATGTGACCAAACAAAACAAAACCTTGTCAGACTTCTGAAGAGTGCTGGGCCGTGATGTCCTGTAGGACAATGATTTAATCCAGGGACATTAGCAGGATGTACTGCCGTGTCACATGCTACAGCAATAAGAGAATTTTTGTACAGCACCAGCTACGGGATTCCTGGTTTACCACGAAAGAGCCGTTTATCAAGAAGTGAAGTTGTGCATGTGCTTCAGGCAGTTCTGATGTATGACTGTCCCGCTGAGAAAGGGGACATGTATCACAGTAATATACACCAGTCATAATGGTTCTCAGGGTGTACGTACATGAGATGGATTGGACTAAGTTTCTATGTAGTGTCTAAACCTTGGTTTTGTCTTTTGTGTCTTTTGTAAGTAAGCACATGATGAAATACGCTGTGTTTTTTTCTTGAGCTGAATAAGAACCTGGAAGAATGTTGTTATTCCTCTCTCCTCTGGTCTGCTCTCCTCTCCTCTCCTACACACTTAATTCCCTTTTGATGAGGCATGGCCAATAAATCCCATTTTCATGCCTGCGTTCCCTGATGGCCAGTAAATGAGAGATCAGGGGGGCAGATTTGGGGCTTCTGTTGTTCTTCGTGACTTGAATGGGACCTGCTGAGCAGCAGGCCGGCTGGGTCCCATTCGCAGCCTGCTATTCATACTCATTAGCATTAGCTTAAGCGGACGGTGTTCCGTAGCATGTGTGAAGAGAAAGCAGGCAGAACAACAAATCCAGACGGTATATACAGTACGGGATCGCGAGGAAGCAAAAAGGTTGACACGACGGTCTAAAGCTGTAGAAGCTAAATTTGTATTCAATTCAACTACCAATATATATCTTAGGATGTCAGGAATATATTTAGGTTCACAGGCTCACTAACTCTTAGGCCAAACTATTTCATCTTCCATAAGGACGCTGTAGCAATGCACCGGCTCATTATTAATGGTATCCAGCTGGGCCCAGTGTAGGTGCGAACCCAGCGACACAGATACATAAGCACAAAGCCCAATGCATAAACCATAAAGCGCTCCCTCGTAATAAATAACCCCATGCAAATGAGCCGCGTAAAAAAAAAAAGTGACCATCGCCAGTGTGTAGTCTATCATAGCTGAGGGAGTGCAGGAGAGAATACGTCACATTGCCTGGGAGACATAACGAGCGTGGACCTGATGAATCAACGTAACGAGGAAGTAATGAAAGCTGAGCACATACATCATTCTGATTTACCAACTTACCAACGACTAGGGGTGTGTATGATATGATATCTATGTAATGGATGAAACATTTACGTTTTTTTCTTTTTTTAACCAACTATATTTAGAGACGCCATCAAACGTGGTGTATACTGTATACTGTATAAGTATAGCCCTATATGTATCATTTTGAAAATATTAACTTAGGCCAATTTTTTTTTTAACAGTGAAAGTTAAGGACAGATATTTTATGCATTATATACTTATTTTTACTGCTAGACATGAGACCCAGGCACGTGATGCCAATTAGCTGCTCTCGTATTTAGAAGCAACTCATCAATTATGCCCAGAGCTGCAGGATTAGCCTTTCATAATAGGATGGGTGTGCATTTTAAGGGAGGAAAGAAGGTCTGTGCGTGTGTTTGTGTATGTGTGTGTGTGTGTGTGTGTGTGTGTGTGTGTGTGTGTGTGTGTGTGTGTGTGTGTGTGCAAATGTGTGCATTTGGGGGTTGTTGAGGTTGTTATGAACACTTCAGAGATGTGGTGATAATGGAAAAGAGTGATAGTTTCAACGTTATTCTTCTTATAGACCTATTTTTCTTCTCTTTTTCATTCTGCTTAGAAGATTAATACTGTTTGAAATGAAAATATGATTGAATGCTTTGTGTAGTTGTTGACTCACACCTCCAGGATCCGGGTTCGAGTTTGCATGTTCTCTCGGTGCTTGGTGGGTTTCCTCCATCAGGCCAAAGACATGCGGATTAGGCTAATTGGCGTTCCCAATTTGACCGAAGTGTGTGAATGAATGTGTGCATGTATACAGTATGTGCTCTGAGATGGATTGGCACCCCGTCCATTGGTACCCCGCCCCATGCCCCAGGACTGGCTCAGGATAAAGCGGTATAGATGATGAGTGAGTGAGTGAGTTGACACTCTAAATACTTATATCTTTAATGATTAAAAAAAAAAAAAAAACATCTCCATACAATAAGGAATTCTAGATTCAATACTTGTAATGCACACAAGCACACAGAGTATTCCCCTTTTTCCTGAGCGAGAGCTGGAGATTAGTTGTAAGCCTGCTGTGCTCTGGCCAGGCACCAGATGGCGCTGATCTGAATGAGCGCAGACAGATCGGGACGCATTACTCGCTATTATCTTCTAATCATCACCATCGACTCCTCATCTCAGTGTGGGATGAGGGGGAAAGAAAACTCCCGGCGCCTGTCTGTCAGACGAGATGAGAGGCTTCAGGGGCAATAACCGAACGGATTAAACCAAACTTTGCGACTGCACAAACCAGGCGCATTACGTAGGCCTCCTTTCCAAAAACCACATAATCTAGATGTTGGCTCACGACTCACTGTGTGTCGGATCTTAAGATCTTAGGATGGTGTAGCTTTGCCGCCTTGCACCTCCTCGGTTCCGTCCTGAACTTTTCATAGGATAGTGTCTATGCAGAGTTCTGCACCGTTTTCCTCGTGTCCATGTGGGTTCTCTGGTCTCTCCTGGTTAATGACTGTGTGATGCTGCCTTGTCATGGACTGGGGTGTATTCTCTGGCCTTGCCCCCAGAGTTAGCGGGCTTGGCTTTAGATCTGATAGTCACGATCCTGACCCGGAAAACGTGCTTACTTACTTACTTAATTAAGATGATTCAATGAACGAAAATTAAAAGTAATTCAGTTTACATGTTTTCATTGTAGGCAGCACAGTGGCGTAGCGCTTAGTTGCCTTGCCCCCTCAGGGTCTGAGTTCGATTCCCGCCTCGGGGTCTGTGTGCATGGAGTTTCCTTCAGGTACTCTGCCTTCCTCGCACATTCCAAAGACACACAGACTGGGCTAACTGGTATTGCCAAATTCCTCCTTGTGTGCAAATGTGTGTGTGCGCGTTTTTGACGTGTGATGGATTGGCACCCTGTCTACAGTGTACCCCTCATCATGCCCACAAAACTCTTATAGAGTTTTGTGGGCAAGATAAGCAGTATAGAAAATGAATGAATGAATGTTATTATTTTTGTTTTTAATATCTTATTCTCTGTAAACAACATCATTTGGATGCTTCCCTGAGAAAAAGTGTTTCCTGTTGAACTGCAAATCTACGGGCAATTATTCCACCAGAATATATATATTTTTTTTTTTTCAAATAAAGATTCCTATTTTGTTCACTCACTCATTCATTCATCTGCAGTAACTGTTTTATCCTGGTTAAATGCACACATACAGTATACACTCATCACATTGTAAATGTAGGCAGATGTATTGTTTGATGTTTATGACATAATTATAATACAAATGCCAGATTATTAAATATTATATTATATATATTTATATATATAGATTATAAAATTATTTGTATTTCTATTTCATTGTTTTTTTCTTTATTGAAACCCAGAAATTTAATGTATTTGGTTAAAAAAAAAATAAGCAAGCAAAATTATCAGCCAATAAATAAGAAATTAAATATAATACATATTTCAGGCAGAAAGTTAATGAACTTAATGAAAAGCTGTTAAACTGTAAGGGGGTCACTCGTTCATTTGTTTAACAAAATGTGTTTGATTAATAAGGGAAATAAGTCCATAAGTGAACATAAATCAGATTAGCAGCCGAGAGTGTTAATAAGAAGTCACACAGCAGTCTGGAGTCTGCACACTGACTGATTACAACTATCTAGATGTCTAAATCTTACTTAGACAGTCACAGATGTCATCTGAAAGAGACAGCCTGTGTAAAGATAGGCCAATATGAGGACCTGAATATGTGTGTGTATGAGAGAGAGAGAGAGAGAGAGAGAGAGAATAGGAGAGTGATGTGACCATACACTGCACAGATAAACTCTTAGGGTCGGCGCTAAGCTAAGCTCAGCTGAGCCAAATCCTTAAAGCATACACGAGCAAGACCGGGACAAAGGCGTGGCGAAATTAAAACCAGCGAGAAGGAATAGACTGAGGACAGACAGAAGGGGTGTCTTCACTAAGGGATGATTATGTGCCCTATTCTCTGTCCCTTTAAGACTGTGTGAATAATATGCTCCCGCTGACCCCACTTGTGGAGCAGGTCTATTTTCCCTTCTTTTTCAGGAGGTCCATGCCTGGTTAATCAAAACACAATAAAGGGACAGATCACCAGTAAATGAGAATATAAAAGGAGCTTTTGCTTAACATAATCCCCCCTCCTGATTTGCCTTTTTTGTTGTCCCCTTCTCTTTCAAGGCCTTTATGGGTCCTGAAAGGGGGACAATGATGTTCGGAGGGGTCCGATTAGCCGTTTTGCGCCAGCAGTCAACACGTCCCTTCAAGCATCTCTAAATGATCCCTTCAAAAACAATCCGCAGATTGAAATTGCTGAGAGGATTAAAAGGATGGCTGAGCACAGCCCAGCGGCGAGGACCCGCAAGATCGGCCCTTTTAAGATCGAAGAAAGATTTCGGCGGAGATGCTAACCAAAGGTTTCGGACAGGTCAGGTTCTGCGGGAGAATCCTGCAGCTTCGGGTTGCTATCCAGTGGTCACCATTATCTCTATATGACCCACGGCGGGATTATTCTCAAAATCAAGGATCGGGAATCGTACTTGCATGCGGTGGGTCCGATTAATTAACATTCCTTAAAGACTTCTAAAAACTTTTTTTTTCACTTCTGTGATTCATGGACAAACCCTCTTACACGTTTACATTGCTACCACACAACTCTGAAACATGATGGACAAGCTCGAACGCTAAAGTAAGCGGATGTGTACTTTTACCACACCGCTCAGGTAACATCAGTTACTCCGTGCTCCCTCACCAGGAATTCACTTGTCATCCTTGCTGCGCTTTTGAAATCTATTCTATAGTACGTCACTCTTAAAACAATGCCTTAAGCTGTTTCCACTTTGAATATCAACAGAACAACAGCCCGTGGCTCTGCCAAGCTATCAGTTCCTGCAGATCCTCAATGACAGCCTCATGCCGTTCCTTTCTCCTGCTTTAGACTTCATAGTTATGAGTCTTGTGTTATAAGTCGTGCATTATGTGACATAATGTTCGTGACTGAGGATCTATTATTAAAGTTCAAAATGAAAATAAATTACAGTTAAACTGATTCATGGCTTTCACGTATTCTGGGAATGTACAGTAGAGCCTGACTGTAGGAGTATAGAACAGGGTGCGGAGGGATGCAACAACATAATATCAATATCATGATCAAGTATAGCCAATTACATTTTTTAAAACATCTGATGCTCATCTCTTCTTCGCTTACGTGAGCTCACAGATGCCCATGATCGGCTTTGATTCATTTAGTTGATTGACCGGGGAGAGAGGCTATTAACGAGCACTAATGATTCATTTCCCTGGCTCCTGTCACATCTTCAGGATTCAAAAGTGCAACTTCCAATCAATAGATCTGTTTGGCTGGTTTTTGGGTACTGTGAAATCACGTACCACGTAAAAGTTTGGGATCACTTGCAAATAATCAAATAATTTATTTGATACGGTACGTTCTACAACAAAACATTGGAATTTCAAAACTATGAAATAACACATATGGAATTAGGTAATTATGAAATCCGTGCTGTTATGAAACAGTTTTTGCAAGAACATTACAGTAGTATCAAGTGCATTTGTAAAACCCATCAAGCTCCATCTCTCATGAGATTACCTCTGCTGCAGAGGAGTTCATTTAGAGTCACCAGCCTCCACCAGAAATCACCAATTAACAACCAGCACCTCAAATTAGAGCCGTTATGAAGGATTTACAGAGCATAAGTAGCAAATAAATACTTTTACTACTACCTTGTAACCTTTTAGTAGTCCAGTACACACAAAGGATCCCAAATTGTTATACTGGATTGTATAAACTTTTTCCTTCTTTTTATCTATAGCCTAAACTTGGGAAGGCCAAATCAAGAGGACTGTCCTTTCCAGGACCAGATTTTGTTTATGGTGCAGTGACAACCTTCCAAGATGGTGGAGTGGCAGAGGGTAAGTGATAAAAAATAAATCCTGAGCAAATTTAAATGTTGCTTTGATGCCTAACAACAATATATACAGTAGTGGCACACAAAAAAAAAAATGGAGTGAAAATGAAAGTTTTAATGACATTCTTATATTTTTTTCAATATTGTCACTCAAAATAATAAGAATTGCTTACCGAAAACAATTGTATGAAGTGTTAGTATTAATATGAAGTCCATTATTCTTCAAAGCCTGACAGATCTTTGAAGGCTTTTAGGGTCAAAAAGCCGTCCACAGTACTCCGGTGTCACTCGCTCAATCCATGTCTGCTTGATTTCTACCTGAAGATCATGTACAGAAGACTGCTACTGCCTTCTTCACCATCGTCCAATAGCTTTCTGCTGGGTTTAGGTCTACTGGGACCCAGGTCGTTGTCACACAATTTTTTCATAGTCATTTAGAAATAATACAAAAAAATGTCTGAAAAGAATAAGTGTTTTATTAACTCACCCTGAGACTTTAAAAGAAATATTGGGAATACACCCTGGATTTACCAGTAGCCAAGCCACATACAGTAACTACAGATTTATAGGAGGTGGGAGTTGAACAACACTTTATGGTTTGTCAGTGGCCATAAAGGGTTTATGTAGGTATCATGTAGGCTAATAAACACTAACCGTAAAGGTGCAGTAGACAACATATTTAATTTCTTTCTAGGACGAATATTCTAGGAATAATAAAAATGTATATATATATATTATTGTGTAGCTGGAGAAATAATGCATTTCCACAATGTTAGTTTGAATGTGGATTTGTCTCTCTTTTGATAGTCTCACTCTAAAATACCCCTTTACATGCTTATTATGGCATGATTTGACAAAGATGTTTATGAAATGTTGCATGTGTTGTGATTTTGCTTTCAAGCAGCTGTATATGTGAGTGAGGCCTTGACTCTAGCTGAACCAGTATAACTTTTGCAGGCAAGGCTTTGTGGACATTGAGATGAGCTTGTTGAGGGGGAAAATCATTCTAATTTTCTTTAACTCCACCTATTTAAAAAATTGCCTTCAAACTGGAAATACAGTACAGTACCTCTCCATCATCTCCAATATACTATAGACGATTATCTGATGATCTCTGCTTTGTGTCTCTTTGCTCTCAGCCCTCTCCCACTGGCACACTCCTTCGCTGTCCCTCTCCAGATCTGCGCAATACAGGAAGGCAGAGCAGGACTTTGTGGCGCTGAATCGTGAAGGTGTAAAGTCCGGCCTGGTCACGGTCAAAGAGCTGCAGCACTACCGCGCCACCCATGACATCAGACGCCCAATCGCTCGCAAAAGCTTCAGGTCTCCTGCGGTACGAATACCCCAGGACATCACGTTCGGCCGTCCTACACAGTAAGCGTGTGTTTGATTCGGTAGATTGTGAATTATACAACGGTTAGTCCAGTCGTGCAATCTGATTGGATGAGAGGCTTTTCATGAATAGTGATAATATTGATAAAGATGATAACAGCACTGGGACTATATGTTTAACTATATGTTTCACTTCACATCTCAGGTGTGTTCGAAATCGTTACTTACACTAACTGTCCATCGCAGCACGGGTGGAAATAGGTCGGTGTGGTCCGCAGTAGTGGGGGGAGAGCAGCTGCCTGCCAAATCCCACATTTAAAACCAGGCAGGAAAACACATTTGATAATGTCATGTCAGCTTAAACAACACTTTAATAATTATTTCAAAATTGTTCAGAATTGCCTCCTTGTCGTTTTATTTACGCCTAAGGCAAGGTAGTTACAGGACTCACTCTGTAAGCCCTAATCAAGCTCATTGCTTGGTGTGTTAAACATGGCATATCGTACTAGCTTTCCATTTAATGCTATTCGGGATACAACCCTGAAACCAAGAAGTTAATGGAACTGATGTTCTAAAGCGTAATAAGTGGAGATCTATAGAGAAACTGCACTGTCCATTACCTCCATGGCTTTGGAATTTAAAACTACGTTCAACCCTGTTAATTACACTAAATGTCCGTCGCCAGTTCCGCCAGGCGTGGAAGGATAACTGGTTAAATAAACAAACAAATTACAATAATAATGTTGACTATAAATGGTGTTTATGGAAGTGTTGTATAAAAGCAACATCACACTCAAGGTTGTGCTTTTGTACCGAATATCAGCACATCTGCGACAACATCACAGTCATGCTGATAAACAGCACAACAGCACCTCCATCTTGTTTGATATTGCTTAATAATTTAATTATGCCCTGAAATGAGGAAAACTTCAGGAATCGCATAACGCACATTTCTACTGTGTTTAGAAGTAAAGTTCTTCCTTCTTATTTTTCCATTAATGCACACAAGTTTATTGATATAGAGACTTTACATGGAGGTTTCTGCAAAGTAGTCCCACTATATAGTGGACAAACTTACACACTACACTGATACTAGATTACATTTTGACGTGCAGATGGTAAAAGCCAACAACCGTTGTTTGGTGTAATGCTTCATTAGTGCTTAATAGAAAGATATCCTGAAATCTGGGGAACATGAGGCGCAGAGCGGAAATACAACCCACAATGGCTATACTCTAATATACTGTTTGTTTGTTTGTTTGTTTGTTTGTTTTATTAATTTATATACACATAGTGTTTTCATGCTCATAGCATTAGAGGTCAGATGTTCAGATCTCAGAAACTGCTTCACCATGCATATTATCAGGTGTTCATACTGAACCATACATTCATGAGACTTTCTTGGTCAGGAGACTGAAAGAGAAACGGTTTAGGGGACAGGTGTGTTTTAGGAAAGAGGAAAATCCCCCCACCAAAATGAAAAGAAAAAAAAAACATACAGGGGAAGACAGATACCTGTGAATGTGTGCCAAGGTACGCTACGAGGGTTGTAGTTGTAGCAAAAACAGAGTTATCACAGCAGCTACAGTAGCAGAGCGAACGCTGCCTTGAGCTCCCTGTCTCTATAAATCTACTCTTACTTCTTCTTTTTTTTCCACTCCTGTAACACATAGGTGTTGCAGTGGAGCTGAATTATTCAAAATAATAATGCACGTGAACTCTCTCTCTCTCTCTCTCTCTCTCTCTCTCTCTCTCACTCTGACTCGCAAACACACACACACACACATGCACACATTACTCCGTGTCAGATTGTTTTCCACGTTTGATACATGGGGTGTAAGAGCCGCCGGTGTGTGTCTGTTCAGTCTGGAGGAAGGGACGGAGCAATAAAAGATAAGATCATGGCTCCTCGGGGACTTGTTTGGTCCTGTTCTCTATCCATCAAATGCTACTCACCAATGCCAAGGTCAGCCCTAATGAGGCAGCGCTGTGATGCTAGCAGAGTGTCGCTCCAGCCATATTTACTCGCACGCTCTACATGTATAATGCACAATACACACTATGCATGCTGTATATTCACATGTATAATGCAGAAACATGCACGCACACACACACACACACATACATGCACACACTGGGGAAAGTCCAAAGTTACTGACACGCTTATTGTAGAATTCTGCTTACCACTGGATGTTGCCCTTTGAACCATTTAAATATTAAAAAAAAAAAAACTAGGACTTGGCAATATAATGGTATAAAACAAAATCAGGATTGTGTTTATATTCTTTTGTACATCATAGACATCATTAATTTGCTTTGCTTCATTCAAGATCAACCTACAAATACACATTAACACAACATGAGCTATTATTATAATTATCATATATAACACATTATCACTTATGAGGGTGAGTCAAAAATTATCCGCACTCTGGCTGTACAATTTATTTCGATGAACTTTTATAGAAGACGAACAAAAAACATAATTTTTCAACATAATTTCCTTGCTTTTCAATACACTTTGTCCATTTGTTTAAAAAAAAAATCGTATTCCGTCATTAAAAATATTCATCAGTTTAGGAGTCTAAATGAGAATGTGCCGCTGTCCTCACTTCTTCATCAGAAGTGAATCCCCGTCCTAGATGAAAGATCGATCGAGTAAGATACGGAGGATGCTTTTGCAGAGTGATTTGGCAGAAGTATGTGGACGTGTATCGTCAGGCAAGATCATGTCCTTGGATAGCAGTCCTCTGCTTACGAGGACCCCTTTCCAACTGTGTTTGTCTGATGGCACTTCTCACTGTAACGATCACTGTTGATTGTTGAATCTTTTTCCTGATCAAGTTCTAATACTGGCTCCTCTTCTTTTGTGCAAATCAAAAGTGGGGCATCGATTTTTTCTCACAACGCAGTTACAAATTATGTAACATGTTCACACCTGCACAGCAGTGACTGAGTATGCAGTAGCCTTGAATGGCAAGTGCCGATAAGACAATGATTCCAACAGAAGTTTTAACATAACTGGAGTGCGAATGATTTTTGACTCACCTTCATATGTACCAGTAAACTGGTGGGTGACAGGATCATGGGCTTGTGATGGCTAGACGACTGGGTCAGAGCAAGCAGCTTTTGTAGGATGTTCCTGGTCTGCAGTGGTCAGGACACACCAAAAGTGATCCAAGGAAGGAAACCCAGTGAACCAGTGACAGGGTGATGGGTGACCAAGGCTCACTGATCCATCGAGAGTGAAGGCTGGCTGTGTAGTCCGATTCAACAGAAGAGATACTGTAGCTCAAATTGCTTAAAAGGGTAATGATGGTCATTTCTGTTTTGGTGGCAAAATGAGGGGCCTGCTTAATATCATGCAGGTCATAATGTTATGGCTTGTCGGTATAGAGAGAGAGAGAGAGAGAGAGAGAGAGAGTACAGTATATAGAGCCCCAAAGAAAAAAAACATTCTCCTAAAAAGCAAAAATGTGGAAGAAAATATCCCTTTATCGAGATTAAATTCTAAGCAATCATAGCACGGGAGGTGGGATTTTTTATAGTTTTGTAATTTATTATTATTATTATTATTATTATTATTATTTTGTAATTTAATGTAAAATAACAATGACCCTATTTGTATTGACCTGGATATACTCTAACCTATCTCTAGGATTTTCAGACTCAGTTTACAAAAAGCTAAATCATACAAATAAAAAATATAATCTAACTAAATATTCTGACTGCTGTTTTGCCTGAACGTTGTTGCATTATTGGATATTAAATAATGTAAATATTATTAAAATGGCTTTTGTTTTGTGTAATAGTTGCTGTTAATTGGTCAGAAATGTAGTTATACTGTAGCTTCAATAAGGACTTTTATGCAAGATGAACTATATATAAATTATGACTAATTATAAGATGATTAATATCTTTTAATGATGTAAATGATCACCTGAAATAACATCTCTAATAACCCTAACTCTAATAAATATGAAATGATTCTCTTTAACAGTATGTCCCAGAAATATTGAATTCCTTAAATGTAGCCCATAACTACCGTATTTTCTAGAATAGCTCTTGTTTCTCTCAAACCCGTTCTCCTCTCATGACTCATGCATTCTCTACTACAACACATTCACAATATCATCATATACATTATAGAGACATGTAGTTATAGAAGCGGTGTTAAAGCTGTTTCCTAGCATCCCACCTGTTCACAACAAACACTAAATTAAACATTAAATTAAATCTATTAAACACTAAAGAGTTGAGAGTAACAAAAAGGTAGCGGGAACTAAACACACACTTCTTAGCCAGCGTTTGGCAGTATTTTCCCATCTTTGGATGAAACTACGGCTGACAGCTTTCTTCGCCGTTTCCATCCAAAGTCATCAGGATGTTTATCTAGCACTCACTAAGACATGTGGTGTGTACTAATGATGCAATAAAATGAACAGCAGGGGGCGGAGCCCAGATCTGCATCTTACCAGAGATCATAATTAAGATATACCACAGGCCTTAATTACTCAGCTGTGGCGTGGCGTAAAATGTTGAGTAACGTGTAGATGAGCATAAAGAATAAAAGGGGGGTTGAAAGGATGATACTTTTCAATTGAAAGCCTTTTTGTTTTGTTTTTTAAATCCTCAGCAGGCCTAACACGCCGATCTCAGCGCTGTTGGAGTACAAGTATGGCGATAGGTGGGTGGAGGAGCAACAGGCAAAAGACAGGGCGCTACTGGAACAACAGAACATAAAGGTACTCTTATGATGTTTACATAACTATTTACAAAACTCTTTTTATACACTGCGGCCAGTTAAAGAGCTTTACAAATACAGTCGTGTTAAAAATTTAGTACCCCATCATTTAATTCTACGTGTTTTTGTGTAAACACATACTATAAATCATCTGACTGTAGCGGGTCTCAGTATTAGGCAAATACAAACTCAGATGAACAACAAAGAATAGCTTTTTCCACCGTGCAATTATTTATGTAACAAAAATGAATGAAGCCATAAAGAAAAGAAAACATTCGGGCAATACTAAGTACCCCTCTTACTGCTTCCACAGGATTTCAGAGGATACGATGTTCATCATCAAGTCTTGATTAATCAATCACTTATAAATGCAAAGGTTTTGGCAGTTTGCTAGTCTGGAGCATTAAGGTGTGTGTTAACACAATGCCAAGAGGGAAAGACATAAGCAATGGTTTTAGAGAGGGCATTAATCTGGAAAGTGTTTTCAAACAATTTGAAGTATAACATTCTACAGTGAGAAAAATGATTCACAAGTAAAAAAAAAAGACAGCTGTCAGTCTTCCCAGGACTGGGCGTTCTAGCACATTTACCCCCAGTTAGACATTGCTCAGAGAAATGCAAAAACCCAAGAGTTATGTCTCAGACCCTACAGACCCTCAATGAGCATGTTAAATGTTGACGTACAATTAGAAGAAGACTGAACAAGTACAGTTTTTGGAATGGCCTAGTCAAAGTCCAGTTTTCATCCCAACTGAAAGTGGGACCTTAACAGAGCTGTGCATAAGCGCATGCCCAAAAACCTCAATGACATGAAGTAATGTTGTGAGGAAGAATGGACCAAAATTCCTCCACAATGACGTGAGAGACTGATAAAATCATACATAAAACGATTACTTCAGGTAATATTTCCCGTGATATTTTTGTTAAATAAATAAAAGCACAGTGAAAAAAGCTGTATTTTAAAAATTAATTAATAAAATAAAACATAGAATTTAAAGGGGATACTAACTTTTGAACATGACTGTACATAGGCATAAAAGACGTTTCGAAAGACATTTAATATCAGAATAGTAAAATCTGTAAATATTGACATAGATAAAAGCAGATAATCACTAAAAAAAAAGAAAAAAGACCAAAAGTACATAGATTATTACAATGACGTGCAACATCTTTTTACGGCAGCAGGATCTTTACAAATAAAACATATTAATTTGAAAACGGAAATACAAAAAACATCAACAAATAAGAAGAACATGTGTTTGCCAGTGCAAAGGACCTTACAACACAGTCCTGATGTAATGCAGTGAGCTATCATTTTACGTTCCCTATCCCTCACTTTGTGAAGATTATCAGATTTATCAGATTATCTACTTTATTTCTTTCATACAGGTTCGGCTCGCAAGGATCCAGGACACTCGTACCACCCTCCTCCGCAAGAGCCGCCCTCTGGAGAAGCCACCGTCCATGTGGAAACTGCCCCGCTTCGAGCATGTAAGACACTCAGCACTCACTCACTCACTCATATGTGTGTGTTTGTTTGTGTGTGTGTGTATGGGTGGAATTAAATAAGATTATACTTCTTCCCACTCCTTTTCATATTCGTTTTTGCTTATTTATTGTGGTTTTGTTTGTTTTATTGTTTCATGTCTGAAATAAAGTATTTAAATGCTTCGTAAGAATGCATGGTAAAAAAAAAAAAAAACAGAACAAATCACAACTACAGTTTGATTAATAGTGAAAGTAGCAGCATTTCCATACACACACACACACACACACACACGCACACACACACACACACATACACACACAATGTGATGAGAACTTACAGGATGGGGACTAAACAGCTGTGCGTTTATAAGAAAACCACTTGTTAATGAGACACATTTAAAAAAGGCCGTACATTGCTGGAGAGCATAAAGATTGGGCTTTGGAACGGTAGAAGAAAGTCATGTGGTCTGATAAGTTCAAATTGATCCTATACCAAAGTGATGGGCGAGTCAGGGTAAAAAAGGAAGCACTTGAAGCAATGCACCAATATACTCCATACTCCACTGTACAAGCCTCTGGAGGCAGTGTTATGATCTGGGGTTGCTTCAGTTGGTCAGGTCAAAGCTTAGCAACGTTATATGGCAATAACATGAAGTCAGCTGACGACCTGAATGTACTGAATCACCAGGTTATCACATCTGTGGAGTTTTTCTTCTCTGATAAATGGGTAAGTCCAGGACGTCCAAACAGCGAACGTGTGTTTTCTGGGAGCATGAGGAATCATTCTCACATGTGAACCGGCCACCACACTGAGCACTGTAATCAAAGTTAAAGGCGGTCAATGAAATCTTGGACTTTTTTTATATACAGTACACACAAGCCAGGATTTGAAGGATACAAAGCCAGGATAAATGTATAATGACTTTATTGCCCATGTGCCGGGGGTCAGAGGATGCATGGGAGGAATATCAGCATTGAAAGTAATGATTTCGTCCCACATTCCGTCACCACAAACGCACATACACACACACACACACACACCCAGTGTAGTAGTCCAGCTCTCCCTATCTCCGGCCCAGCTCAAGCCACCAATTAAATCAAAAGTGTTCTCCTTCCACTGGTCTTTTGCGCTGTCGTGCGGCCGATCATCCTGACAGCTCTGGCTGCCGGTGAAGCTCGAAAATCCTCCACTGACAATACCCAGTGCTTCCAATTATGAGGGAATCAGACTCCTGCTGAGCTACCCAGCTCCTGCATACACTTGCTTACAAAACATACGCACTTCTTTTTTTTTTTCCCCCCCGCATACATATGCATGCATGCACTATCTCTTGTCTGCCACCCTGCACCTCTATTCTCCATTGCTTTCATTTCACCTTCATCCCATCCTGTCTGTATGCATCTTCTCTGAAATTTACCCACACATCCCGTGGCTGGGTGCACGCGGTCTCCCCATCCTGTCGTCCAGCTTCAGTCGCCTCTAATGAGCGTGTTGGGGATTGAGGGTGTGCGGTGGGGTAGGGTGGAACGGTGGGGAGGGGTGGAGGGGTCTATCTTGCATCTTGTTTTCACTGCACTAAATTCTGCCTTGTATGACAGCTGACGGTGAGGAGGGAACGTTAACCTTATAAAAGATTTACCTCCGCTCATTATGGCCTGTCAGCTCGTGCTCCCGATGGCTCGGGGTTTGACGGTTGCATCTCCTGCGCGCAACGCTTATTTTCTGCTTCCCCCTCCATCATCTGTTTGTTTGTGTTGCGGTTATCCTTTATGCCTCTCTCTCGTTCTGCCTTTGGTGGAATGCATGTTCTTGCTCTGTAATTCAAAAAAAAAAAAAAAAAACACACTGAAGTGCCAAAAATGTTTGAGAAAGAGAGAGACGAAGTGATTTTTCACAAAATAAAGCAGAAAGAAACAACAAACAAGGAAATTATATAAATAAACTGCAATGACGCAGTGACGTTTGTGTCTCCTTTGAACAAGATGCTCACTTAGATTTGATAAGAAAGCTTAGTGAAGCAGTGTTTGCAGCGTTTGAAGCATCTATCAAGCATTTCAGTTGTGTTACAAATACAAGCTAGCTTTAAGCTGTGTAGAAAAAAGAAGAAGAATCTGCTCCGGACTGACACATCTGACGTTTGAGAAGATTTCTCAGCTAAATCTATTACACCAGCGAGCAAATTTTCCTACTGACAGTTTCCCTGACAGTATTCAGTCTGCTTAGCTGGAATAAACGCTTGTGAGGAACATTTTGAACCTGTTAATCACTTGGTTCTATCATCCTGAATAGTTATACAAAGAGCTATCCCAGTCTTGCATGGCATCCAGATCACACATTTATCATACCGCGGTACGTCAAAGAGCGGTTCTTCATCTGTCTAGTTGTCGTGAGCCTGGTCCGTTCGGTTGTATGAGATGCTTTTCTTCTCACCACTACCGTCACAAGCGGTAGTTGAAGTCACTGTGACCTTCTGGCACGGTCATGGACATCACATTTCCCTAAATTTGATGTTTCATTTCAAGCATTGTGGTCATGTGATGTGATTGGCTAATCAAATTATTGCACAAATGAGCACCAGTGTTCCTATTAATGTGATCACAGAGTATTTTGTAGTGTTTTGTCTCTCATTATGGAGCACCCAAACCACAACTCATCAGGTTATTGCAAGCCCACCTAACACACTCGCATGCACACACACATACAGTACATTGAACAAAGTCCACAGTTTCTCGTAAGACTTCCCCAAACCTGTCCGCTGTTATAAAAGTAGCAGCCTGCACTATACTCAACATCTACTCAGCAAAAAGTTGGTTATCCTCTGACAAGCCAAGAGACTTTTTTTAAAAAAAACACACACAAAAATCCTTACTGACACTCCAATTTAGTCTACCATGTCTAGGACAACCAGACAGTAGCATGTTGCATGGACCTCACTCTGCTTCACAGAGTTTATATTTATATGGCATGTGATTATTCCTTTTCCACTTCCTGCAGATCGGACCAGCTCTGGACACTTTCCGAGATCCTGAAGCACGGAAGAAGGCCATGGCTTTACAGTTCATGGACTCGGTAGCCAGACGAGGGCTGCTGGGACAGGGAACTTACACTGTGGACTGACAGGCCGATGATTATCCGTATAATCTCTGGGTTTATCCTTCAGATAAACAGTTTTTTTTTTGGTCTAACAGTCTGGACATGGAGGCATGTTAGTGATATCAGCTCATGTCGTCAATAATGATGAGTGTGATGTGAAATTTCGGTTCAGTGTCAATGCCACAGCTGTTAGTGCATCATTTATGCAATAAATCATGGTTTCATTTTGTTGACTTTTTTTTTTCTTGCTTCAGTTTTTTTCCTCAGTTATTCAAATGGTTCATTTTTCAAACATGTCATGCTGCTCAATTTGGGGTTAGGGCTAAGGGTCATAGCTTCTCCTATACATCACTCAAATTTCTGAGAATTTTGTATGACATAAATGACATAAATCATTGCATGAATAATGTCACTTGTGTAATGTTTTTTCTTTTCTTTTTTAACAATTTTAAACGTCTTAGCCTACTGTTCTATGTGATAACTGTAATTATGTTACAAAGATGATCAGTCAGGAAATCGGGGAATGAATAAAGTATAATAAAATTTCACCAAAGCATGATTTTTTTCTTGTCTTTATTTATTTTTCTTCTACTTTTTACACTTTGATGGTTGAGGTTATCAGATTATTTATTTGTTTATTTATTTATTTATTTAAGGACCTGCTTAAAGTTTTCATTTCATAATTGATGAATATGTTTATTATGATAAACTTAATATTTAATATAGATTAAGGTACAGTCAGTAGTAGGGGCTTAAAACTGTGCTTGAACTCCGTCCTTTACAAAGCATCTATAAAATTCGTACCCTGTGTGTGTGTGTGAAACCACCCCTCCCTCATCATGTTTATTATCAGTTACCTCACACCCACTACCCCATAAAAAAAACAACAACCAATCAGGAAACTGCGCTTCGGACACGCGCGTAACGGACACCATTAAACTCATCCTTCTCCCCTGCCATTGGCTGATCTCTTTAAAAAAAAAAAAAGGAAGTCACCGGAGGTCCTGAGAGATTCTCTGTCTCTTCCTGCGCTCTGTTCCGCTGGTTTAGTTCACGCACAAGTTTGAACTTTCCTCTCTGCAAGACTTTCATGGTACTTTTGCCCTAACGTCTCCACGCTTTCGGGGATTTGTTTCGGTCATCAGAGTCAGGGGCACCGGTGCGAGACCTGGGTACCTGTCCGTGGTGCTGAAAGCATCATGCTGTTCCAGTTCGGGCTCACGCAGCGCGGTTTGCGGAACGCCGCCTGACTTTGATTGCATTTACCGGATTTGAACAGTTTAGAAGAAAGTCTCGTATTTATTTGGATTTTTATTTTATTTTGGAACTAATTTTTATTTGAAAGAAGATCTCCGAAGAACAAATGTCAAGCAGAGGATAAACCCGTCCTCCATCAGGAAACTTTTCCCCCCTCGTCACCTGATGCTCGTGTGAAAGCCCTGTTTTATTTCTCTCTCCTTGCTGTATTAATCGTACGATGGAAGTGCCAACAAACGGCTCAAGTTTTGGCATCGACTCTTTGCTCTCGCACCGACCAGCGAGTCCGCGCGTCTCCACCACGCGCGCTTTAACGGGAGACTGTCGGTCTCCGGCCTCCAGCCCGCGCTCGGAGCTGGACAGTGACTGCTCATCTCCACCGTCCCCCAGGCGAGAGTCTGACCCCGGGTCTCCCTTAGTGATGTCCCAACCGAGGACAGTGACCTCGTCTTTTTTAATCCGGGACATTCTCGCGGACTGCAGGCCGCTCGCCACGTGCGCTCCATACACCAACAGCGGAGAGACAGCGCGGGAGACCGAGGACTACACCGACAGACTGCACAGCAACTCGTCATCGGATAGCGAATATCGCGGTAGGAGACAGCTTTAAAACTCCTTAATACAGACTAATGTTTCATCAAAAACGCCAATGCGCAAAAATCCTGCTCCCCAAAAATAAAATGCTGTGCGCATGTCATTTCTGTTTTATCTTATTCTATTCAAAACCAACTATGAAAGCATGATGTCAAATATTTAGTATTTAGGTTTTGTTTATTATTCCTGAAATCAACATGGACTTGTATTTGTTATTGTGCATACTATATCAGATATACATTTAAAGGTGAAACATTTATAAAATGATCCAAATAGAAGCACGAAATATACGAAAAGGAAACACAGAATAAAGCCTAATTGCAAATTGTTACTCCAACATGATCTTTCCATGTTGTCTCATAATCATTCAAATGCATCCTGGTGCATAAAAACAGAACATATTCGATTTTAATATTAAACCTCAAACGAGTCTTTTATATAATTTACACATCTATATAAAAAGTTTAGTATATTTGACAAGTATGTCCTTTACATCGTAATCCTGAACTGGAATTCTGGAATTTCCTTCGGGATCAATAAAGTCTGTCTATCTATCTATCTATCTAATCCAGTGAGGCATAAAAAAATATAAAATATATTATAAAATAAATAAATAAGCTCAAATGTGTTACAACCTTATAAAATATTGCCTGGATAGATAAGTTGATAAGTTAGGTATGTATGTATATTTATTTATTTATTTTCAATACAAGCGCTTTTAAATGACTATCTATCTATCTATCTATCTATCTATCTATCTATCTATCTATCCAGGTCGTGTAATTAGAAACACTTGTTACTAGATTGTTTACTAGATTATTTAGACGCACACATTAAAATCTGAAGGCATTTTTTCGAGATGAAAGTATAAGATAAGATAAAAAGATAAGATAAAAACTATTTTGATACTAATCATATGTGTGTGGGAGAGAGAGAGAGAGAGAGAGAGAGAGAGAGACTACAGTTGGTCGGGCTACTAATCAGATTAGTAACTCAGAGATCTTTACTGTAGATGGTTTTAGCTCCTCATTCCCCTGAGACCCAATTAAATGGATTATTGTTTGCTTGTCCAATTCCAACTCGAACTTTTACTATTTTTTTTTTTACTAGATTTATCAGAATAATTTAGTTATCACAAAGTAATAGTGACGGGAAAATACAAACATTCCAACGAAAGAAACTGATTGCGGTATGAAAAACACTTTTTTTAAACGAGACGAAAAAAAAAATCTGTAATCTGGATTTGTAATTTTTTTTTTTTCTATTTATTTCTCGCTCAGCTAAAGACGAGCCAGAACGGGAAATCTCCAGCAGCAGAGAGAGTCCGTCCTCACGCCTGAAGAAACCCCGCAAAGCACGCACGGCCTTCACCGACCACCAGCTCGCGCAGCTCGAGCGCAGCTTTGAGCGCCAAAAGTACCTGAGCGTGCAGGACCGCATGGAGCTCGCGGCCTCTCTGAACCTCACCGACACGCAGGTCAAGACCTGGTACCAGAACCGCAGGTGAGAGCGACACAGACAAACAGCCCTATTTGCTTGGAATAAATACCCACGAGCGTATATAAACGAGCGTGCGGCTTAGAAATACAGCGTCGGATAGAAATCAAGGCAACAACGACTGACAATTTATTAGAAAAACAAATAAATAAATAATATACAACAACAACAACAAAAAAAACATGATTTTCCTTTTCTTCGTCCCCCCTGCCATAACAATTTGTATAAACGGAACTCTGCGCTTCGCACATATTTGGACATGAATAATAAATTTGTGCGTGCGTATTAATAATTAAGTCGCCAAGCTGTAATTACACAATTGCTCGAATTGTAAATTATTTATTAGAAAATGGCTCTGGGTTTACACATGCAAAACAAAGTGCTATGCAAACACAGATATACATGTCCTAAAAAGGACGCTTTACAACTATACTATACTATATTGTTTATCCTGTCTCTCTTATTAAAGAGTAAATCAAATTACCCCAATATTAATATTACACATCTTTCTTTCTTTTTTTCTTTTTCTTTTTTTTTTATCATCTAGGACCAAGTGGAAGCGACAGACAGCAGTTGGTCTGGAGCTGCTCGCCGAAGCAGGAAATTACTCTGCTCTTCAGAGGATGTTTCCATCGCCATATTTTTACCCACAGAGCCTGGTGTCCAGCCTGGACCCGGCAGCGGGACTGTATTTGTACCGAGGAGCCACGGCGGCACCCCCGGCCCTCCAGAGGCCGCTCGTCCCCAGAGTCCTGCTTCAGGGTGGAGCTGAGCCCCAGCTGTCCTCGCATCTGTCCTCGCATCTGTCCACGCACATGTCCACGCTCTCCGCCACCTTAGCCAGACCCACACCGCAGCGGTGACCAGCTCAGGACACACTCAAGCAAGGACAAACTGAGCCGCCCGACAACAGCGCGCCGTGACGCGTAATGCGGGCCGCGCAGGAGAAGAGCTCCAAACGCGTTTTCTTAAAATGACCCTCTCGACAAACTTGACTGCAAAGTTTGTGTAAAGTTGCAGCAGAGGCGAAATGAAGCCTCCTGATTGGCTGCTGAAGCCGCAGAACAGAAATGCGGCTCTAATGGCAGAGCTGAAGATCCGACTAACCAAACATTTCAGATTTTAGCTGTCGGATGACCAGAATCTGTCAGTCAAACAACAACAACAACAACAACAATAATAATAGTAAACAAGCTATAGAAATACAACAGTCTAATAATAATAATAATAATAATAATAATAATTTAGGACAATCCTTTAACATAACACGCATTCATATTTATAGATTTTTACTCTTACCATATTATTCCTCCTATTCTATTATTATTATTATTATTATTATTATCATCATCTTATAAATTCTTTTTCGGCGCTAGCAGATCAAGACTAATAAAGATGCCTCTGATGGTATACAAAATTTGAAGATTGTTTGTCACTGTGTCGTGGATATCAGTAGTTTATAAACTGTTTTGTTGATGACGCCAAAAGTTTTTTTTTTTTTCTTCTTAATTATAAAAAAATATAAATAAAATTATATGGTCAATGATACTCGGGATATCTCGTGCTGTTTCTGACTGACGTTTATGTGAGTGTGTGTATTTTCTTTTTATTACTTATTCTATACATTTTTATCATTAAACTTTAAAACATAAAACAAAACATCTATTTTATATGTATGCAGTTGTAAATAATGAATCAATCGTTTTTTTGGTTTTGGTTTTATCTTGGTGAGACCTGTTTATTAGGAAATGTCAGTGTAGAAACGAGAATCTCTCACGCATTAGATGAACTAAATCCAATACTCTTATTATTTCTGTTTATTATCAAAATTTGTAAAAAAAAAAAAAAAAAAAACATTATTTCCTATCAAAGGCTCGAAAACGACAAATGTGCTCGAGCACGAGAAACACGCGGTACGCGCGCACGCTTACTTATAGGAGCTTATGTTAAAATGACACAACAGGTACAGTAATAAGGTGATGCAGTAATTAGTAAGGACGTCAGATCGGCCTCTCTGTGTGCGTGTGTCGCATCAGAGCCTCTGGGAAACAGCTGGTGAGCGGTACCGCGCTGTAAAGGCAGGAGCAGCTGGTGAGCGAAACCCCAGGCCGTGCCAAACACACACACACACACACACACACACACACACACACACACACACACACACACACACTCTCTTTCAGAGTCTATACACTCCTTATACACTGCAAACAGCTAAATATATATGTTGTTAATATTATAATTCATGTTTTTTTTAAATATTATTTTATTTTCTATCTTGTCCGAAAATCACGGAAAGCACTATCTGTCTGTGATCACATGACATCAAAGTCAAACAATTGCAGAAACTAAGTTGTTTTATTTTACATATTTTTCCATTGCCTCCAGTAATCCATAAAAAGCATTACATATTTATAAATCACATATGCCTGATCATACATTATCTTAATATTGTTTCTGCACAGCCGTATTCCATAAAGTCCATAGCGAAAGATTATCACAGAATGACACTGCACAACCTACAAACTGTTTTATTTTCCCTTTTCCCCCCAATGCCTCCAGTGATGCAAAAAAGAAGGCATGACGCATTTATAAATCCAAGTATTTCCATATTAACAAACACAGTGAAACTCTGCACAGCCCCCTCTTCCAGCAGGATTCTTGGTGGTGGTAATGATGGTGATGGTGAGTTTCATGGAGCTTTACCATGCCACAAAATGTACAGCGGCGAGTCTGAACACTTGTACCTCCAAAGCTCTTGACACGAGTCTGTGATTTTTTTATTTAGCCACTTTGCTTTTATTTTTAAAATAAAAAAACTATTTCACCCTTCTGTCAGCTCATCTTCTGTGCTAGCTTTTCTCTTCTTCCTCTTCTTTTTGGACTTGGACTCTCCGTCTATCCCGCTGGTGTACTCTGAGCGGATCAGGCTGGCCACTCGCTCTCTGGCTGTGAGCTTATTAGTGGGTCTTAAACAAAAAAACAAAAACAAATATACATACAGTAAATACAGGTTCAATGTATAAATGTAACGCTCACATACATACAGGTATGTCTGAACAAGCATGACAGGATTTTTTAACAAATTTAATAAATAATAAATTAAACATTATTCTTGTTAGACACTGATATGATTGCGCTCATATCTAAACTCGACTAATCTCCTGTACAGTTATTCAGCAGACATTGTGTTATTGATAATTAATATTTAATAAAATAACAGTAACAGCTTAATTAATTATGAATAATTAATTATCTACAACTTTAAGAAGACAAATTTGTTTTAAAAAAAAAACCTTTCTGGAAAAAAACTATCAAATCTCTTAAGACCACACTATAAAAATAAACATGTGGGGGGGGAAAAATCCCACGCAATCAGCATTCTCCAAAAATATTATCCAAAGGACAAATCAAAGTTGGCTAAAAAAAAAAAAGAAAGAAAGAAAAAAAAAGTCTCAGCAATGCACTAGAAGAGCCAAACAAAGTGTGCTAGTGAATTTCTGAATGAGGACGAAAGGACGCGGTGAAGCCTGCAGGGACAGGATGCCATGAGACAGCCAAGTACAACTGAGAGAGATTCCCACAGTTGTCGATAACAGGCATGTAGTCAGCAGCGGGAGTTGCTTTTAAACCAGTCTCTCTTTGTCTAATCAATAACTCTGAAGCCTCGAGCTGTGCGTCGTCCCTCTGGGGCTGCTTGGGGACCGAACACACACACACACACACACACACACACACACACACACACACACACACACACACACACACACACGCGAGCGCTACCCCGAGGGCTCACGATTGTAGTTATTGATCTTTTCAAGGTCCCTGAGCAGTCTACAGGGACGTGCACATGAAAGCTGTGGATGTACAGTCACGCTAATCGACATACCGCTCATATCACACGATACCCGACTTCTTCGATTCTTCTAACTTTTAAAAAAGTGTTCTTAATATTGCTTCAGCACAGCCAATTTCAGCATGAACACACACACTCGCACAAAAACAGGATCCAGTACAGAACGGATCAAGGTACACGAAATCCCATAATGAAAGATTATCACACAATGTTTAAGAGTTTTAAGTGGTTTCCAGGAATCATACGCGGACGACACGCAAACTAGACCTGATGATAATCAGCATTGTTGCAATGCGGCATAAAAATTAATTTTTAAAGGTTAAAAGATTAAAGAAATAATACACAATTTGCAGGAAATTTCAGTGTGACCTCTATTAAAAGTATATTCAGAAAAAAGAAACAAATGTATACATTTGCGCATATTATATATATATATACATACACACACACTATATTCTGATGGAAATTACAAGAAACCAACAATTACATATACAATATCGCGATGCCGATTCAATTTGTACTGCAATTCTATAAGCATCACAATTTTATGAATTTGCTTTTTTTTTTTTTTAGATTTCTTTATAATTCTAAACAAACTTCAGTTTCTGTGCTGCCTGCCAATGTTTGAACAGTAGACCACCTGTATAATTCTAAAGGAACATTTTACCACAAACACGTACGAATGAAGCTCATTTGTGGAGTCAGTGTGGTGATGTACTGCAACACAAAATGTGGCTATTCACAAAAACAAACTGAACAACATTGATGATTTTGTTACAGCGCCACCTGGAAGTGGGTGGGATACATTATGCAGCAAGGGAACCTTATTGTCCCTGAAGTTGATGTGCTGGAAACTTAAAAAATGGGCAAAAGTAGTTCGAGAGACTGTGTCAAGCGGTCAATTTGTAATAACTAGACGTCTGGGTCTGAGCAAGTCCAAAACGGCTGCACTTCTGGGTAAAAAGAAAAAAGTTAATGTGCAGTCACGGCTCTACAGCCAGTCAGGGGCATCTGTGAGCTCGTGCAAGCGGAAGGAGCGGATAGAGCTGTCCTCCGAGTGTGTTACGCCGCCCTCATCAGTGCGTGAGCGAGCAGTTCGAAAAAAAAGGTTGGCTGGCGTCACGTGGTCCAAATTTCAAATTAAAATTTTATTCGTCACATACAGTCATACACAGTATGTTATGAAGTGAACGGCTTATACGACTGCTGATTACCTAAAATTTCAAAAAGAAAGTTTAATCAGAGAACTAGGAGGATTATGTATAGAGAATTATGGAAATAAACTTTACAGCAGTACAAGACTTTTAAATTAAAATTACGTACAAATAATAAAATAATGAAAATAAAATAGTAGAATAAAAATAGAAATATAAAAAATATAATAAAATATTGAAGAGTTGTAATGAAATGTAGAACCATGGGCAAGATAGTGTGCAAGGTTGCAGTTCACAGAGGTTGGAGGAAACACGTGATAGCCTTTAGCCTCCCTGACTGACTGACTGGTAGAAGTAGCCTCAAAGTGGAGAAGTAGAATGACAGACCTTATAACAGAAACACTGCACCCATCTGTAGTAGATTTTCGGTCTTGTTCCTAAATCTCATTTCGACCCTTCAAGATTCTGAAGATTGGAGTCATAAACATCTTGGTTGACTTCTAAAACTTCTGCATGGATCTTCTCAGGCCATCCTACCGGTTAGTTAATAATAAACCCGCTCGCCATTTTCCATGGCTGTGCACTAAGTAAGATTTACAACATTAAAAATAGAAGAGTCTCTGCAGTGAGAACAGAAGAAATGTGAAATTTGCTGCACTTTCTTAACAGGTTGAGGATAAGGGTTAAATGTTCAGGGCTAAAAATTACTGTTAGGACGTGAAGTCATTCTGAAACATGAATTGTAGAACAATAATAAAAAAAAAAAAAAAATATATATATATATATATATATATATATATATATATATATATATATATTTTTTTTTTTTAAAAAAGTTGATGATTGTGACATTGTATTCTTGTGATTCTTTCTTTGGGAAAGCAAAGAGTAACATGCAGCTGCGAATTTCCACTCAGTGTGTGTGTGTTTGTATGCTAATAACATTAGTACCTTATTTTAATCAAGTTATATATACAGTATATATGGCCTAAGTGCTCCAGTGCTGCATAAAATACCCTGGAACAGGTGTGCCAACTCTTCACACACTCTTTACCTATGAATATCGTCCAAAAATAAATAACTCGAGCAAAGCAAGTGGCAGTAAGTCAAACCTCACCCTGGGGCTGCTGGGTATTTTTAGGCCGTTCACAGTGATAGGGCTGATAATGGCCACTCTCCTGAGCTCCAGAGCTCTTTGTTGTTATGGTGTGTGTTTGTGTGTGTGTGTGTATACATGTTTG